>PNEQ01083288.1:0-22462 GCA_003012365.1 Medauroidea extradentata | reverse complement strand
AACAATTATCTAACAACATTATAGGCTAATTAAATATTTAAACAGTTCATCACGACTATGCATCACTGTGGATACTAACACAAAATTTCCCTCGACAGAATATGTATGTTTTCTGTTGCGTGGTTGGTAATACTCAATCGTTTACGACACCGAGATCGGGCCGTAAATAAGGAAGGCTGGTTAACCTGGCAGTGCCATCCATCTCTTATAAACCCTTACATACTCCTTGGTCGAGTATACAAGATTATGACGTACACTATTTTACAGAGACAAAGTTATGATATTCTACACATGTTACCTTTCTCATAACAACTCGACCGACACTTATGAATAAAATGACTACTAAAATAACTAGGTGGAGATGTTTCCCGCGCTCAATGCCTAGACGCGTGGAAGCAATAAGGACGACTCAGCACATGAACCATACCTCACACTAGCCGCTAGGCGCAAGTCACTCAACAATACCGCAGTCTTCACGCATACTACTAGGCCTACAGCCTCTATCAGACATTCAGTGGAGCTCATATCATTTATGACGTAATATTAAATACAAGGGTGTATTCTACACACCTATACCTTTTCAAATATTCTGCTTCAAGGTTTTAGTACCTGAATAGGGGTAAAAAAAAAAACTATTTTCTCCATTTTCGGTGAACGTGTAAAGGGCACATACACGTGTAACATACTTATATGTGGTTCGGGATAAAGTGAGCACTTTAAGAAGCCCTGCTAAATGTATATTTTCAGCCAATATGTAAGATACGTAACGGCTAACTACGGGGCATGTTTAACTGCTCTGGACACTTCACTCGATGTTTGCGCGTATCAGATAAATTGTGCAGTCAGTATGAATTGGTACAGTTTGGTGAAACATTTACTAATGATATAAAATACAATTTTGTCAATTTACGTTGATTTTCATACAGTATTGTATTTAAATGGGAAAACACACGGAACTATATTGCGTAATTTCGCTGCCAACCGTACAAGTGGTAAGGCGGCTATAGTTAATGTTGAATCATATGCAGCAACGGCTGGTGATATTCTTCAAATATTAAAAATTTTACTCCTAAGTAGACTTCACTTACATACGTTGAAGTAGTTTTGTAATAACCTTGCAACGACCTAAGTTCTGCACAACACTCAGCGGCTAGGACAGGCGACCTCCTTAAGATAATTGTGCAAAGTAATGTTAGTCTGTTAAGGATTTTTAATGACTGCTTTAGAAACATTTAGGAAAAGTAAAATGTTTTCAGCTAAATTTGTTGGGTTTGATCCGTACCCCGATCTTCCCCTTTCCCTCCAGGCCTGTTTTGCCGCCACACTTCTTCTATAAACAAGATATTTAGTTAGAAATCTTCGCGGGCGCATGCACAGCTTTCCCAGGTTTCATTGCAAGTTGATGAATAGTGTACGAAAATATACGTTACACACAGACGTTCATATAGTCTGTTGTCTCGCGTAGGAATTACATTTTTGACAGTTAGTAAGACTATCACGTGTATACATTTCTTCAGGAAAATAATTATTTTATTTTTTTAAACTACGCTGTTAGACAGCTAGCTGACCGTGTTTCTACAAAAATCACTTGTAACAGACAATTAAACACTCTTTATTTCATGGGATCAGCTGTAAACTAGAAGCAATCACAACTGTCTAGTGAGATGGACTATATATCCAAGCATAAAAGTGGACATGATGTTGTTAGCTAGACAACACTATGTCCTCTGTGTTTGCTTATAGGAATGTCACGTGAGCTGCGGGGGCTTGGTATGCCAACAACGCTATTCACAAAGCTTGCACACTGTAATAATGGGCCAGGTAAGGTACAGCTGGTTGCAAGAGGCGGGGTGTGCAAGGGGAGGGGATTTTATTCCTACATGTCTTCTGTACTACACGCACTCTAGACGTCAAGTTAGGCACCATGTTAACTAAGATTTGTAATTAGTGCAATTGAGTGAGAGATTCTGCTCAGCGCTCAACATCGAGGGCTTTAGCGCCGGTGAGGGGCGACATGAGGTGAGTATGGAGCAGTGTCGGAATGAAAGGGCGGGGGAAACGGGAGATCCCCGAGAAAACCCGCCGACCAGCGGCATCGTCCGGCACGATTCCTACATTAGTGCAATTGATTAGTCGCATAATACGATTACCAAATAACAGTACCTTAAAAGTGCAACTCAAAGTAAAGAATTTAGCAGATGAATTTGTTGACCAATAAGGATTATACTAGTTCCAATCTCACGACGGCGTGGTACATTCGTTGAGGCTACATACACCGTATAGGCTGTTCATTATGTGAGCCTTCCCCATCACTTTCAGTAACAACAACATAACATTATTGGGGTCTGAAGACGTTACGTTTTGAGAGAAGTGCAATGTTCATAAGTGTTGTTAGTAACACGCCAGTTTACATATCTAAAATAGCAAATATGGAGATAAGACCGCTGACAGAAAATCTTAGGTAGTGCTTACTTTACTATGAACAGCCTATATATTGGTATGTACATGACTAGTGAACTGTGGCAGTTTTGTAACTTACATTCCGATAAAAGTAATTACGCTAAAGGAATGCAACGCAGTTACAAATATTAACTTAATATCTACTGTTTCCTTGTCGTTTTCAACATGATTGTAGTACTCCACTCACAGTGTTTCGTAAGCTATATCCGTTTCCTGTCAACTTTAGTTCCAATTTAAATCCATTTAGGTTCTCTGACCGAAGTTGTAGACTATTATTAGTAGAAGTGAAATATTTTGGCTGTAATAAAATAATAATTAGGCTATGTAAATTTATTTGTGTAACATTATGAAACACTTACGAGAAAACGTTCGGAAATTTTTCTTTTCACGAATAATTTAAAATAGTTTTAAAAGTAGACGTATTATGTGTGTAATTTTATTTGCAACATCCCGCAACGGATAAAAAATCAAATTCTTCAAGAACACAATTGATGAGGACGCGTGCTTAGTTTGACACTATTTCATTACTATCTACTTGTACATGCTACTTTACGTTCAAGTCAAACCCCATACGATGCCATTTTTGGGGTAATGACCTTGGGAATAAAAGCTATTTGGATCCCATTTGTACTGCGTGACAATATTGAATGTTGTGAAAGTATTTGGGCGCCTATTTTCAATTTACAAAGATTCATTACATAATTCGGGTGTTTATACTAATATAGGCTACACTTTAAAATGTTTTGCGAATAGTAACTAACTTTACCAGTGGTAATTCATGTATTACGCTTTCTTAATATATATACCGCAAGATTAAAGAAACAGTTATAAGATAGTAGATATGAGTACGACTCTGTTATCTCAAGAATGAAAGGTAAACAAAACCTTCTGTTAATCCATTTAGGAAGTATGCATAAAAGCACATACAAGCGTGCAATATATTGATAAGATGGGAGGTGTGTGTGGATAATAAAAGTCGTAGATGAGAATGTGCAGTAACTCACCAAAGACGGCTCCACCTTCAGTACCTGGCAGGGTAGCAGCAGGGCAACAGTCTGTGACGTATTGTAGTATGACACAATAACAAAGCAGAACAACTGACTATGTCCACTATGCACAAGCCGCGGTGGGATTAATAATTCCCCGAGGAGATGTATTCACGCTCCACTTCGGACAAATGAATCACCGTCTAAAATATGAGCCGGGAAGTGCGTGCTAGAGTCTATACTCGCGACTGAGGAGTACAGAACACTAGAGTATGACGGTTAGACGTGTAGTGAAGATATACGACCTAGGGCAGTTGCACGTACGTACATCGCCTTGTAAGACACACCAGCACACACACGTCTGACGTCCACCGACAACAGCGCATCACTGACTGCCAGAGCTGTGTGGACTGCGAGCAGGGCGCGCTGCTTGGAGGGGCGGGCGGCGCGGGCCTCTGATTGGCTGGAGGCCGGCCAGGGGGGCGGGGCCTCGCACGCACCTACAACTCTCCGTGTATTTACATCAGCGCGGGGTGCGTGTCGCTTCCTCTGGCCAAACTCACGTCGTCGTCCTGCACGCACTTTTATTGACAACTAAGCTTGCTATACTATACTCGTGACGTATTTAGACTCGCTTCTAACGGCAACTTCTAGTTATCTGAGATTTTAAAATGTTTGTTCCGATGGGAGTTTACGGTTAGAATTTAGTGGTTCGTGTACATACGCCATTGCTCATGCTTTGCTGATAAAACCTTCTTAAATGACAAAGTACGAAAAAGGAACAAAAAAAAATATAAAACACACACGAAGAATATAAAAAACATCGCAGAGGAATTCTGGCAGATTTTTCTCTCCTCTGGGATTTCTTTTTTTATATTTTCGTGTGTGTTTTATATTTGTTTTTTCTTGTGCGTTTTCGTACTTTGTCATTCAACACAGGTTTAATCAGCAAAACATGAGCAATGACGTAAGTCCACAAACTACTAAATTCTAGTTACCTGTCTTGAAATACGACCTGTTTACGAAGCTAACACAAAACAACGGGTTAGTTCAGTATTTAATTACGGTTACGCAACAAATTATAACTGGCGATAAAAAAACCACTGGTGGATTAACTTTTAACGTACCGTCAAGCGGAGCTACTTTCGTGACATATGCGGTTCACTTTGTGGCGGTTTAGAAAACACAATTAAATTATAAATGGATGGTTTAAATATATAGCTTGTAGTATTCAATTAAAGTTACTTATTTCTCACTCAAATAGCCTAAGAATAAAACATTCCGTTAGTACAGGGTCACTCTGCTGTCACAAAATAACCTCGTTGGACGATATACCGAACTTTTCAAAGTACAAATTATTCAGTGGTGTTCCATTTAAAACGTAGCCTAAGTGACAAATCAGCTTAGTAAGTAAATTATTAAACTGGCGAACCCAACCTGGCCAATGCGGATTGTTTTTAGGCTCAGTCCTCGGGCAATGAAGACTGGGGAACGCTCCGTGCTAAAACACAGTCTCTCGCTCCACGTCTTCGCCGCTATTAATAACTGTGCTCGGATCGTCGTTCTCGGAATGAATTACAAGCTCGCTCTGAGAAGAGGGTGGAAGAGAAAGCACCGAGATGTAGAGAGAGAGAAGGGAAGGAGGGCAGATTGAGATGTTTAGAGAACCCGCACGGTCAAGAGACAAAACACAGACTTCGTGGAACGTTGAAATGCAATGGGGAAATTTTGTTCGTCCCGCGCTGAGCGACTGACTTCGCGCCAGAAGCACCGGCGGGCAGAACTGAGCTGCCGTTAGCGCGAATTCTACATTCTGGCTGCCTCGTGTCTACAGTTGCATTATGTCTACAGGTCTGCCAGATTGACGAGCCAAAGTCGTTGTCACTCAGTGCAGGCAAGGAGTGTGTGCCGGTTTCAAATGTCCACGTTAGACACGTGGTAACAGCGGAGAGACAAGAGCCAGTGTTCCATGCTAGGCGGAAAGCATATCGCCTCTGTTCACTGCGCGTCAAACTGGAGTGCAAGGTTGAATGGGGGGAGGGCCGCAGTGGCCGAGTGGTCAGACCTCTCGCCTCCCACCAAGGTGATCCGGGCTCGATTCCCAGCAGTGTCGGTCCCCGGATTTACGCAAGTCGGGCTCGTGCCTGACGATGCCGTTGGTCGGCGGGTTTTCTCAGGAATCTCCCGCTTCCCACGCCTATTCATTCCGGCGCTGCTCCATACTCACCTCATGTCACCCTTCACCAGCGCTAAAGATCTAGATGTTATAAGCACTGACCCTAAAATTTTATTTTTGGATAGTTTGAGTACAGACCAACACACGCTCCTCGTGTTGCACTTAAAGAATTCAGGTGGTATTGCTGGAGTTAATGCAGTCTGAAAAAAAGCTGTTTTTATCCATTTTGAGAGGCCCGAATGTTTCTAACAAGAGTGCTGAATTTTAGAATCATAGAAGAATATTTTTGAGTCAAGTGTGTGAACTTGTAATACTTAAACGTAACATGAATAAGTTAAGCGGTCCCGCGTAACAAGGAATACTCTTGGCTCGCTACAGCACCGCGCATGGCGTAAGTCGAGGACTTCTACATAATGCATTGAGTTAGGAGCAGCATTTTAGTGAACCGCAATTAACTTAGGACATTGTTGTTTATAAATGCAGTACTTAAGTTACGTAACGTACCTATGTTCATATCTGCAACTCTAGCACACTGAGCTACGTAACAACAATACTTACAATTCGTTGATTTTACTACACAATTTGTCATGAACACGCATGTCCTGGGGCAGGACATGTAAACGACGCAATTTACTAGAAGCACGCTTCGAACTGACAGGGTAAGTTACAACTAGCGACAGAAATATTTCGCGTATTCAATGACCCACGTGCTGGAATCCATAGTCCTATATGCACTCAAGCCTGTCTATCCGTTCATTGTTTGTTGTTCCACTGAGTAGCAGCTGGTGGACTAATGGACGGGGCTTGAGTATGCATAGGATAGTTTATCCTAACATGAAGGTCATAGAATTCACGCAATTTTCCTGTCCCTAGTTACAACTGAACTGTAGCTAGCTTACTTACCCAAATATTAAGCTAAGCAAGTTAATTAAAAATACAGAATAATAGCCAGGTTTGGTATTCCTAATTTATTTTGCTCAATGGCATTTGCAGGTTAGGCTGGCCTTACCTGAACAAGTACACAACTTCGTGGTTTCATAATAAACATCAAATAATGGAGTAGAATATTTTAAGTACTTTAAATAAAATGTTGGCTTCGTAAACACAACACTCTTTTTGCAACTTGTTGCTAACTTTAAATGTGAAAACGTACATCAATTAACCACGCCATGCACTACACAAACATATTTTAGGCTTACACACGGCAAACAAACAGCTGATTCGCCGTTTTTTTTTTAAAGAGCGTATCAAATTTTCAAGCTCATATTTTAAAAACCGGCGCACGTTTAGTTGAAAAAGAAAACATATCTTTAAAGTTCTTATTTGGTTATAACGAAAAAAAGTAGTTGTCTTGATTTTATTGGCCTTCAGGCAGATCCATATTTGACAACCAATCAAAGTTACTTCTGACGTAAATGAGCAGTCTTTTGTAATACGAAGACGTGAAATGTTTGTACGATTTTATTCCTGTAAAAATTCCGATCAGCTTGCACGTCGTGGTGTCTGTAAAAAGCGTTGTTGGCGGGAAGCAGAGATTTGCAAATATTTAAAAGAGCCATTCCTTGCAGACATGTAGTCGGTGACGTCAGGAAGAGTGACAGAGGTACCATTATATACGTACATTATGCTTGTGTGCTAAGTATTATATCGTACATTAAGTGCTCCGCCCACCAATCCTTCCGTCACGGAGTTTGAATAAGGAATGAAAGGAAAAAAAGTCTCAATTTATCACTTTGAAAGTTAGCTCTTCCAGGCAAACATAACTACAAATATTTTTTTTTAAAGAATAAATGTTGGTTTAAAGCTATTTTCGATTGTAAATTTCCTCATAACATTAAAAATACCAAACATTTAAATTAGCATGATTTGTCAATGTGATAGTTTTCTCCTGAGGCCTGTGTGTTGTTGGATAGAACTATCTTCAAAATCTACCCATTGAGGAATATTTTTCTAAACATTTGCCGTCAGTTGAAACTCCGTGGTTGCCAAGATGGTAGACAGAATTCTAATGACAAGTCCTCTACGTCGAGGAATTACTCAAACGAGTGTTTTGTTTTCTCTGGCAACTAACCTACGTTCATTGGAATGATTTTTTATTTCAGGGGTATACTAAACTGCCGAAGAGGTAAGCGAAAGTTACGAAATTAAATAGTGGTCCTTGCATTATTTTTGGCCTAGTTTTATTTCATGACTTTAAGTTGTATTTCGGTGTTTGGGGTTGCATTAACATGCATTTCTTCTGTTTCAGTACTTTCATGATCTGGCATGTCCTCACTGCTAGCGACCAGGTGGCTGGACTGCACAGTACTATATACACTATGTCCTCAGATACTTGTATACTGTCTGCTGCTACACTGAGTGGGCAGTTGTACATGTGACAAGGTAGTGGCAGTCTATGAGTGTTTATAAAAGCCTGCTATTGGTTCAGTAGTCTAATGGTCATATTTATCAAACTCACAAATACCAGCCTATAAATCTAACATCACTTCAAATTGACGAGCATCTTATAATTACACCTAAACGCAAACTCGCGAAACATTACTTTCCTTGTTGGTTACGGTTAGAGTTCTGTAGCGATAATGAGCTTCCCTGATTCGCCGCTATCTAGGCTAGGTCAGACTAACGAACCAAGGAAAGCTACCGTTGTTGCTAAACGTTAATTATATACTTAATGTTAGGAAGATAATATAATTTTACTGCACGAGTTTGGCAAGACAGTACCTCCGCCAGTGGCGCTCGTATCAGAAAGTGGTCAAATAATTGCGAATATGTTGTAATATTAATACAATCTAGGACAAGTGACGAGTAGAACAACTCCGTGATTTAATTTTTTTTTACCGAGGAAAAAAAATTGTTTCACTTCTGCAATTTTCTTCGTACAAAAATAAACCCACTTTCACAATTGCGAACGTGCTAACACTAATAATCTATTTTACAAACAGTAAATGTCAACAACTGATTTCGATTCCTTATCGTCGCTTGCTAGACTAACAGCACTTAGCTTGGTATATTGTCGTATGTAGTATATAATGAACGTTACCATTGTAGAGCTAAGTGTTATATGAAGCAACATTGTAAGCGTGGCAACGTCGCAGTCTTGAGCTGGGACAAGTGAAGTGTGGTAATGTGAAGATGCGCAGTTTCCCAGCTACGCATGCAGACAGACAGACAGACAGGCAGGTGCTAGACATAACCCTACACACAGACTCTTATCTTGCCGCGCGTCTGTGTCCTGTGTCCAGTAGCCGCCACACAAGCCGCACATCTCTCTCTCTCTCTCTCACACACACACACACACACACACACACACACACACACACACACACACACACACACACACACACTAGTCTAGTCCAACAACACTGCAGCCACTCGCAGTAGTGCTACTGTTTCAACTTCAGTTCTAGTACACTGTCAAACATTTGTTGCTACTGTGAACAAACACATGTCAAACTATTGTCTGTATACTGTTAAGTGAGTATTATGAGGTATCCACGCTCTACTGACGCATGGACGGCGAGTCACGCGTATTGTTTTTTACGCGAAACCGCTTAACTAATTCATATTATATTTACCTACGAAAAGAACACACTCTTGAAACCATGCTTCTATGTTTTCAAAAAATCAGCACGCTTAGTACAAACATGATTTTCGGGCCTCTCAAAATAGCAAAAAAAAAAAAAAAAAAAAAAAAAAAAACAGTTTTTTTTTTACTGTTGTAACTCGGAAAATATTACCTGAATTCGTAAAATGTAGAGCGAGAGGCATGCGTTGGTCTTTACTTCAAACTATTTAAAAATAAAATATTAGGGTCACCGCTTAAAGTCCCGTAGTAAAATGACTAGAAGGGAAACCTTGCAGGCGCTGCGAATAGAGGCGATATGCTTCTAGTCAAGCGAGGGACACTGGCTCTTATTGGTACGCTGTTGCCACGTGTCAAAGGTGGAAATACGACACTAGGCCTATAAGTGTGCGGACAGTATAAGGACGATACAGCTCACAACAGCACGCGCATCTCGCCTCTACCTAGCTTCTAGGCGTCAGTCACTCAGTTATACTGTAGTCTTCAACCAGACAACTAGCCTCTATTACAGCGACTACGCCATCATTTCACGACGCTATATTAGCACTATACAGGCCTATATACATATTACACGCCTGACAAGAACAGCAAATATACCCATTGTTGTCTATTTCGGCCGCTAGGAAATGTGCTTTATGAGTACTGGTGAACTATAAATGGGTATGGACACGTGTAATAATATTCCTAAGCAGACATCACTCACCCGCGTTCAGTAGTTTCTCAATAATGTCGTAACGGCAGAAGCTCTGAACACCGCTTATCAGCTAGGGTAGACGGCCACCTTAATTTAAGGCTCTGGTCTTTCGTTTATTTCAAACAATTGTAAATAACTCGGATATTTTTTAACCAAATCCTTTGAAAAAATTTGAGACTGTGTACAGTCATACGATACAAAATTTTGATAGAACGTTTTTTTATAATGTACCGTTTTCTAGCAATAAATTATTTTACTTTATTTTGGGTTGTTTCGACAGCAAAATATGTGATACTTCAGAGGCAAAAACGTAGAAATCTATTTGGTGTATTGCATCAGAAAAATTCAGATACTAACTATGAAATATAAGTATTAAAACTGTAAGAATTATTTTTCGTTATATGTATTCATTTTAGTTAAAAAATATTTTCGAAACCACTGCAAAAATAAAGAGCGAGGCCTTAATTAACTGCACATACTTGCAATATGTAATGTGGATCATATGTTTAGTTTAATTACATTACTTTACAATACGTCAATTATAAACATAACTCAGTTAAACAAAAACTCTTTATGTGAAATTTCTGGAAGATGTTCATAATATGAGTAACTATGACTTGTTAGTAAAATTTAATTTTAAATTTCAAATGTTCCAAAAAATCACATGTAAAATTTTCGCACTTTTAGTTTAAAACAGTTTTATTTAAAAATGATTAATTAATAATGAAGTTACTTTTAATATGATCTCCAGGATAAAAGTTAGATAGGTATGGTTCATAATAAATCACGTGACTGTTTTTGGTAGTTATAGCGAGACTCTAATATCTCAAGTTACGCGTGCTTTCAACCATTATGCCAAAACTTTCAGTATAGGATACACGCAAGCGAAATTAAAAGACAAACAAAACGTTCGTACCATTGAGGAACGAAGAAATAAGATTACCTAATCAATCCTAATGAAATACAAATAAAATTCACATTACTTGAATTAATGTAATCAACTATATCCAAACGTAACAATACATAATCAAATATAACAAAAATTAACCAGTGTAACTAAACATAATTTAACATATTCTAAATAATGTTAGTCTACCGTAACTTGACCTACCCTAACCTCAGTTAATCTACGAGAACCTAACCAAACTTTAAATTATAGTGCCTAAATAGCTTAATAAATTACTACTAAATATTACATAAAATACCTTGCTTATCTAACCCAGCATACCCTACACTAACCCAGCCTTCCATACGTAACCTAATCGACAATTACTAATATCTCGCCTTCCACCAAGAGGATCCGGGTTCGAATCCCGGCAAGGCCGGTCCCCGTATTTTCGTATGTGGGGAATTGTGTCAGACGATATCGAGATTTTTCGGATCTGCCGTTTCCCCCGCTCTCTCATTCCGGTGTTATTCCACACGTCATCCTTCACCAGCGCTAAAGACCTCAATGTTGAGAGCTGACCACAATCTCTCTCATTCACAAACCTGAAAGAAGTTAAGCGTAGGTGAAGTAATCTAAGTTACATAATGTACAGTACCTTAGATAAGTCAACGCAGACGTCACGACAA
The DNA here is from genome assembly GCA_003012365.1 of Medauroidea extradentata. Lineage (NCBI taxonomy): Eukaryota > Metazoa > Arthropoda > Insecta > Phasmatodea > Phasmatidae > Medauroidea > Medauroidea extradentata. The sequence continues at coordinate 10,988 of PNEQ01083288.1, read as the reverse complement.
ACAATACCGTGTAAACGACAAACGTCATGTAAAACAGCTCGGTATGATACGTTCTCAAGTCAACAAGATATGGAATGCTCTTACATAGAAGACAGCACAGCGCCACGTTGCTTCTGTATACCTAGCTAGTCTGTGGCAATATTCCTGCCCCCTCCCGCCTCCTCCTCGTAACGAAGATGGGCGGCGCGAGGCTGGAAATAGACGATGCGAGGTAGACAACACGTGGGCCGCGGACCAGCGGCGACACGACGACTTCCTGCGCGACGCGACGAGCGCGACACGTCAAATATTTCACAAGCGACGGAGCAAGACGTCAACGTCTCCGCCACGTAAATTAGCGAGCTGTAACTCCCTTCAGGCGTCAAATAGGGCTTAGCGTTAAACTGTGAAAACACCGTGACATACTCATGAATTACACCACTGCATTAAAAAGCTGATGAAACTTTTAAAACATTAAAATGTAATGGCCGACAGACAAACAACCAAGCTCGCTTGTCAACTACCGCATCGCCACAACGAGCCAAGCACTGAACTAGCGTGCAAGCTTCCCGCCGAACGGTTTTGCTACGGGACACTAAGCGGTGAATATATAATTTTATTGGTGGAAAGTCTGCAACTAAGTTCAGTGCAGGTCGCAATCTGAGTGTCACATACATCCGGTTAGTACATTTTGAAATACTGAAGTCTGAAAAGACCGTTCTTTGCCATGTTGGAGGACTTAGAAACCGTGTTTTTAAGGAGCGTGGCGTCTTAACAATGAGGTTCCGACCTTGACTGCAGTTTGTTTTCTTTTCGTACGTTGGCACCACGGGCACACGCGGACTATTTTCGTAGAGAAAACCTGTTTACGATCACACCATGCAACGCATTTGAAGCGTGGGGTAGGCAACCACCTTAAATCAAATCTCGAAAGTTTACAGGATGATTTTGTAAAAGAATTATCCGTCAAAAATATTTTTTATTCCAATTTGTAATTTTTTAAAAATATATTTCAATGCAACATAGCGCTATTAGGAATATTATTTCATTAGTGTCACAAACGATGAAATGATGTAGGAGTTTATTCCAGTCCTGTGACTGGTCAACAAGAGCAAGACGATGGGAAACTTGAACTAGTTGAGAAACTTGGTGCTGCAGAAACAAACGAGTAAAACTAAATCCACGTGATCGAACACAATGACGTATAAACACAAGCAACAAGTACAGTGTTGAAGGTATGTGTGTAGATCTACATGAACACACCCGACCAATAACATATGTTGACATGTGCAGCAGCAGTTCAGTTGTTTGCACGAGTGGTGTAGAGAACATTACTACGACCAGTGATTGTTGCTGGAAATAATGTTGCACTACTTTGTTCATTGCCTTATATGTAGGGGCCTACTGCACATCTGCAGTTGTGCTTCATCGTTGTTGACAGTGTATCTTTGTGAAGAGGCGTCACTTTGTGCCAGTTAGGGTGAGGGATTTTCGTCAGCGCTTAAGAGTGCGTGGTAGATAAATAAACGCTGAAAACATCAATTGATTTCTACGCCTTTATTAGAAGCCAATATGGATAAAATACTAAATGACAATCCTAGATAATGGTATTTGCTAACTGTATGAGTAAATAAATAATGAATCCAGAATTACTAATTCGTTACGCATGATCTCTTGCGTCGCAGTTAAATGCACGAGATTTCGGCGCCAGAGATTGTGCCTCAGAAGATCCTAACACTGGAAACAATTTTGTTTAGAACGTTGGCTAAAACTGTTGTCTAGGATTGCTATTGTTTAATTTTCGCAAGCTGGCTTCAAGAAACATACAGTTATGATTAATGCTTTTAGCGTTGAATTATGTTCCATGCCCTCTTAACATCAAGGTTTTAGAACTGGAGAAGGGTGACATGAGGTGAGTATGGAGCAACACCGGAATCAAAAGGCGAGGGGAACGGGAGATCTCAGAGAAAATCCGCCGGCCATCGGCATCGCCCAGAACGATTCCCACATGCGGAAATATAAGGACCTACCCCGCCTGGAATCGAACCCGGATCGCCTTGGTGGGAGGCGAACGACCACGGCAGCCTCTCCTCCCTCCCTCGGCCCAATGATAACAATGCTACAGCAACACCACACGTCTGTTATCAGCGAGTGAGACACCAAGATGCCGACTACTCACATGAGAGTAGAGCTGCATGCAAGGTATTACAAGAAGTTAGTACAAACATATGCAGCTTCATTGTTCCCGGTCATCACGTATCATTATTATAGATGATGGTATATGGCGGGAAGACTTGAATGTTTGCTGTGTTTCAACACACGTTCAGCTTACCAGAACATTACTGGCTGTAGCTTGTACTTGGAGCCGTTACCCTATTTGACTGAGCCAATAACAATACCGCTGTTATAATATTTTATGTCTGTTATTAGAGACCTGAACAATTCGCGTTTTCTCTTAGGCGTAAGCTATAATTCCAGCAACTGTAGGTCTGTATCACGGTCATAATTGGCCGTTGACTTACTCGACACTTCCTGGAAGTTGCTGAGGCAATAATAATTCTATAAATGAATCCAGACCCATGCCACAATGTCAGCGAGCAGATAATAAACAACTGCTGTCTGCACGATGTCACATATATTCTTGGTGGCTAGCATACAAGGCAGTGAAGCTGCGAGTTTTTCCAATCTCTACCTATTATTGGTTTGCAGACAGCTACGTTACATCGATGGCTTAGAGCGCACATGTTAAATGTCCATGCAAATCGTGGGATTAATATTTACCAAAATAAAGTTTTAACTTGATAGAAAATATAACTTGTTCATAATGTAGTTGCAGTTGAAACTACGGGAAAAAAATAATACGTAGCCTATAGTATAATTTGTAACTACTATTTTTGAGGACAATATTAAATATTCTAAACATTCTTTTACACTTTCTCGAAATGGACATACAATAGTTGTGCTTTAAGTCATCGACATATGGTGTTGCAGTAAGGTTACTGTGATTGGCACAGTCAAATGAGCCACGCCTGTGCAATAATACACGCTGCCAATAACCATGAAGCACTACTGCAGATGTGCACGTGAGGCATTGAGACAAACTGGGGCAAAATGATTTCCGCGAAGTGTTCATGGCTCTATAAATTAAAGTTAAACGTGGGTTAAACTCTCGTGTAGCTTAAAAAAAAAGAATTCTGTATAAATAATTTCGTACCAGAGGACAAAGCCACCCATTCTTACCACTTTGACTGAAATAAAATTACAAAACAACTGTTGAACAACCGTCACCGCTAGTGAAGTAGCTGAATCGCAGGAAATCCGCAGTTACGTGAGAGAACTAAGCAGGAGAATGTAAGCAACACAAGAACGAATTATAAACAGAGGAAGCTAGGAAGGCTGCATCCCGAAGTAGAAATATAGTGGGTACATAATGGAGCCCAAAAAACGAAATGGAAATATCAAACAGACAAGGATCGAACAATGCGCATGAGGAAGGCGACAATAATGGACAAACACACCGAGGACAACACTAACACAGAGTGATAAATGATTGTAGACAAGACAACGCAAGGAATATCACACAGAGGATAAGAGCAGGTTCTCTTCGACGACAATGACTGTTATGTTGCGGCAACTGGTATGTGTTCCCGTCAAGCACACAAACAACTTGAGGAACTGCAGTAAACTGAGTTCTGAACATTCCTGCCGGAGCATGAACGAATATAGTCACGTGTAACGCTGTGTGAATGTAACATCTAGGCAGGTATAACCCAGGCATGTTAAAACAGCACATCGCTCGGCGGCTCTGGCCACTTGACTGTCAGGAGACTATATGGTAGAGGATGTATGATGTAAGCAGTGGAAGCACGGCTCATTGGTCGCACAAGCAGTGGTGGGCGTGGCTCGGGGACGTCTCCCAGATTCACCTCAAGGTCACAGGGTAATATAGTCGCTGCACAGTGATCTGTCACGGGCAAACCTCGCTACAGCCCACGTACTTGCTACCACATTATATACACAGTCACAACCTTTCACTTCTAGCGACACTGTATTGTCGCTCAAATATGTTCGCAACAACTTGTGTCTATTCCGTATGTGCACACCTGCACATCTGCTTCAAGGTCAGTGATTGCAAGTTGTTATGTTGCACGACTTGAGCTTCTACCCGCAAGTAACAGACATGTGTCGTAGTGACATTGTTATGATTGTGCAGTTTAAGAAAGAAACACGACTGTACGAACACACAAAGCCAATAACCTTGAAGTATAACTACGCCTCTACTCGGCAAACAAAGTGGTGAAAAAATCTTTTCGGAAAAACTGAATGTCTCTAAATATAACTTTACAACTAAAACAGTATAATAACTTAAATTTCTGGAAGAAAACTTCCATACGAGAAAGTGCGTCGAAATTCTTCCCAATATTGTCATATACACGTGTGACGTCACCACAGGAATAATTGTCTAGACGCGCTCGGCAGACAACGAAGTTGTAAGACAATGGCTGACCCGGGACAAGCGTGTAAATAATGCCATCTTGGCATGTTACCATACATTTTAATTCGACATTTTAAGACAGTGAAAAATAGTGAGAAAAAAAATTACGTCGAAATCGTCTGCAAAACTCTGTAGCAGGTTGCTTAGTATCGGATCTCATTGGCCCAGCCATATAAACAAATATTGTATTAGGAGGATACTTGAGCGCCAGGATGTCACGAGACGAGTGCAGATTTATTACTGGCAGCTCATAGGCTTCTTCCTGAAGGCTGTCAACGTATAAGGACCTACAATGGAGCAGCGCCTGAGTGAAGGTGCAGGGGAAACGGCAGATCCCCGAGAAAACCCGCCGACCAATGACATCGTGAGGCACGAATCCCACAAGCAAGAGTCTGGGACTGACACCGCCGGGGCTCGTACCCGAACCGTCTTGGCGGCAGGCGAGTGGTCTGACCACTCGGCCACCGTGGTCCCACCAGTCACGTGATAACATGCGGATAGTTGTTTTGTTATTTTGTTTCACGTCTCGTTGACAGCGATGTGACAACTGCACAAGGATAGGAAGGTGGAAGAGGAACGGATTGGCTCTACATTCACCTGGAGCGATTTCTGGTAACCACAGACAACTAGCCGTAGTCGGGGATCGAACCCGGTTCCTCCCGAATGCGCGTCAAACGTTTACTGCTGCGTCATTTCGCTCTGTCGGGTAAACTGTGAATTGATATAGGCGGTTCGGAATAAAGTGAGCACTCGAAAAAGCCCTGCTACAGATCTATTTCCAGCCCATTCGTATCTTTCCGCGCATAACGGCTAACTACGGGAAAAGTCTAACCTCCTGGGACACGTCACTTTATGTTTGCGCGTTAAGATAAATTGTTCAGTCGATAGGTACATATATAGTTTGATAAAAAATAAGTTAATTAATTATATAAAATACAATTATATCGCTGTCGGTTGAATTTGTTTCAGTATTGTTGTATTTAAATGCGAATAAACACGGAACTATATTGTGTTATTTCGCTGCCAACCATACAAGCAGTAAGGTACTGTAGTTAATGTTGAATTATATACAGTAACGGCTGGTGATATTTTTCAAAGGTTAAATTTTTAGTGTTCATTTTATTCCGAATGGCCTATAACTCGTAAGAATGGTATAGATTGATCGCGCCTGGCAGTCAAGGCAACCCCGCACAGCATGCGCGCTGTAACGTAGTATATACTCCAGGCGCACGATGCTAGGAGTCTTATTCCACCGAGGAAGAGGGAACACAGGTGGAGTATCTTTGTTTGTACGACAGGCGCGATCAAGACCTTTCTGTGTTGAGGCACTGTAGGAAAGGTCGCGTGCAAAAGCGATTCACGCCCTTCACATGCAAAGTGCTGAGCTGACTCGGAGGACTGCACTTTGAAGACCTACATCCACATTGAGATGGCAGTTTCATTCATCTTTGAAGATATTACCTCGCTAGTGTTGTCAGTAATATACCTGTACTGTACAGTGTGCAGCCGCGTCAACCAGCAGTTTCCTCAAAGATATAAACATTTCTGTAAACTGCTGCAGTTAAAGTCGTTTGCTTACAAACAACACACATGTGCTTCAATTCAGGTGGCAATACATCGCGGAAGTGTCGTCACTCAGAGTTCAAGCGAAGGGCGTGACTGCAACTTAAATATCCTCTTTGTCTAAGCATATGTGCGGTTTACCATCGCGTACTTTGCTACTATTCTCCACAAACGACTATTTTATCCATTGACGAGCTTCATTTATTTATGAGGCGTGATTAATGTCTGTATAGAAAGGTTTACCAAAATTACGACCAAAACAGTACAGTTCATATTTCATACTTTTCTAACACGTGTAAAGACATTTACTTAAACTTTCGCTTTGCTGTTCATTAAGTCAATATATTTTTAGTTAATGTAATCGCCATAAAAATATGTAAAAACATTAATCAACCAATATAATTGTTTTGCCATTGCCATTGGACCTAGTTCTTCATGACACTTGATTCGGTATACTGATAATAACCCAGTTAACTCGACGTAAGTAATTATTAAACATCTCGCTTGTGTTCTTTCACAAACAGTATGTTGTATAATTTCACTCGTGTTACAAAGAGTATGTTTTATAATTGTTTAATGGCAGAACTGTTTGCTTCATTTATGAATGTTGTACATGTGCAGTACAGGTTATGTTGTTAAAGTAATAAGATTGTCCGAATACACGAGTACATACTTCACCTGGCAGGAGTCAACGGCTCGCGAGGAACGATGGGAAACAAAGTGAACAAGGGCATAGTGCAAGGAATTAGAAGATGCTGCGTCCTTTATCTGACTGGAACACAGTCAACTCGGGACTGCACTGGGTGAAAACACGCCAATAACAACACAGTGGGCGTGTCATACGTGTTGTGGGCCAATAGGACGGTGGTGAGTGTAAGGGTGTTTCTGCACTGCTGTATACACTTCAGTTTGTCTTCATATATGGACACTGCTTGCTGTACTTTTAATATGTTAAACAAGATGTGAAGGTACATCAGGCTTTACAAATGTCCGTATATATGTTTGTAATGTATGCGTTCCTAAACCGTTCACCCGGCTGTGATGAAGAGAAGAAGCGTGTAACACCGAGGTCTTTAGTGTTGGTGAGGGGTGACATGATGTGAATACGGAATGAAGGGACGGAGGAAACGGGATATCCCCGAGAAAACTCGTCGACCAGAGGCATCGTCCGGCACGACTTTCACAAACGAATAACTGGAGAACGACCTCGCCGGGTATTGAACCCAGATTGGCATGGCGGGAGGCGATAGGTCTAACCACCGCGGTAACAGCGACCCTCCCCTTATTGTGATGAAACATGGTGAGTTACCGTGTTTACTATATTTGGTAAACCCAGGCTTCTCACGTGGACAGCTGTATGTGGCCTGCTGCCATATTCTACTGATATATTCCTGTACATACCAGACGGGAAAACATAAGAACTGTGTGAGATTTGAAAATTTGGTGTTCCGACTAGAAGTGTCTCAGTCTGAAGACAGGAATATATCGCAATTCCCGAAACGTTGCATTTTTGGTTGATTTTGATTTGCGTTGTGATGTCTCTCGTTTTTATTTGTTGTATACTGTCCACTGTTTATGTTACTTCCATCTTTTCTCATTGTAGGAGTATAGTTTTCTTTGTGTCTGTATTTTGTGCTTGGGTGTTGTCAAATTCTTGACTGAACTATAACTTCAGAATTCTTGCTAACGTACGGAATTACTCTGGGATTGTTTTCTCTTCTATTTGTGTGCTTTTTAGTGCGGTTTTTTTATTTTTGTCACTTTGTCTTTCAATGCAAGTTTGGTAAACAAAACATAAGTAGGCCTAATGGCGTATATCCGAAAACCAATAAATTCTAATAAGTACTGTGTATTAAAATGGACTTCAATAAACGTATTAAAAACACCAATTCTTTCTTTCTTGGAGTGGCATTGCAACGCATACAGAATACTCGTACTAAATATACGATCGCACTAAAACTTCAGCTATGTTGATGTAAGGCAATGGTTAGCCAGCAAGCAGCTGCAGAAAGATGTCCGACCAATGGGAAACAGTTGTCAGCACGCTATAGCAAGGTCCGTGTATATAAGCTAGTCACAAGCTGACAATTTGAACAAACTTCAGTCAAAGGCACACCTACGTCATTCATATAGTGTATACGTACGCTGACCTACACTGAGAGAAATATTTTGTCGGATAAAACAATCGCTCAACGCTCCTAGTAAACTGTTTACATGGAAACAATATAATACTTCGTTCATGGCGCCAATTTGTGCTGTAGTTGGTATTTAGTTTTTCAATGAATCAAACGTGTTTGGCACACATCTGAATATTTGGCTGTAGTAAGAATTTAGTTTAAAAAATATATTAAGAAACATAAATATATCCGAGAAACAAATTGCTGCGGCGAGAAGTTACAGACACTAAAAAGTTTATTCTTTTCATAATTTAGAACAAAAGTATCTTGTACGAATGTATTCTGTTTGACGATGAACTACAGTTGTGTGTAAGTAGTTCAACACACGTGGTATGGCTATATTCACTTCTACGACTGTTATTATTATATACCTCATGTTTTAAATGTGTCTAGTTGCATTGCAGTCATTTATAATATGTCCTACACGTACAGTGATACTTCTTCTCAGTGATCACTGATAATAGTGCTAACCGAATGGGTATACTTTATTTGTTGACTGTCAAAGAAACATTATTTTGATATATATATATATATATATATATATATATATATATATATAGGATGAGGTACGGGGAATTGCCATCACACACAAGCTACTTGTTCCGTACTGCACTTGAAGCAAAGAAGTCATAGCTGTGGCTCCTAATATACAGGATGTTGCAAACTTACATGCCAATATGTTGGCACAACAATCCTCACGTCTAAAGTATAAATATGTTTAATGGTCATATCTCCAAACATGTCTTACATCTGCACTACAGTTTACGGCACATGGTATACACATGCATATATACATACACCCGTACATACAAAATGGCACACAATTTTCGGGGAAAAGAATCTTTTCTCCAAATTGATTCACTACCTTAGGTGCACATCTGCAGCTCAGCTTCGTGGTTACTGGCAGCTTGTATTTTGTGAAGTAACGTCTCATATCAGACTGTGTCAAACCCAGCAAGGTTACAGCAATACCACATATATGTAATTAGCGAGTTTAACACCAACACACGTGTGAGGTAAAACCAGCCAATCACCGACTATGAAGCAGAACTGCAGATGTGCATTTAAGGCACTGAAACGAACTGGAGTTCGTGGTACAATACATTGTATAATGCCATTGAAGGAATTATTGTCGGTGATGTCTAGACATAGTGCTATGTAGCAGGACACACAAGATTGATGTCTGGTGTGGGTTGCGCTAAGCTGTGGTGTGAGCACGTGTGCTGGCCCTGACAGAGGTTGTGTTTCGGCAGTAAGTCACAGCCTCCCTCCCTGCATCTATACTGTATACTAGAGCCTCTGAGCGGCACGTGACACAGCTGGCCTCTACTACACGTCGCCTCACACTCACGACCTGTCTCTGGACACTAGCGCCTCTACTATAGTCTGTCTCGTGTAACTTTACCGTATATTGTGCCTACATTGTTTGGAGCTTTATATCTACCTGGCTTCCTGCACAAGCACGGTCTCTTCAATCATGTTTACACATACTTATCAGTTGTGACCTGCCAAAATATGGAATACTTACGTGAGACAGACTATATGCGTTGCTTTCTTCCTGTCCCTAAATTCACACTTCCTCTCACTTTTTAATATTAACAAAGCTGCCTATCAAAGCGTACAGATTGCACTGTACTTGAAATTTAGACTGTAAGGACAAAGTAAATAATAACTTTTAAATCATTATAATAGACAAGGAGGTCGTAAAAAGTGACCACTTTAGCGCTCACCACCTATACCAAGTCTATCCCCTAATCCTCCTTCATTTATTTAATTGTCCAAATAATGAACACATACATAAAATGTTGGCAAGATACCCAAGGACCAGGCATGTAGACGTACGTAAGCGTCAGCCAGATATGGAAGGAGGCTACACAACTTAGAAGCGCAACAATTCAAGGGAGATACCCGATAAAACTCGCCGACCAGCGACATAGTTCGCACATGTGAGAATTCAGGGTTCGAACACATCGAGAATCGACCGTAGATCGCCATGTTGGGAGGCGAGTGCGCTAACCACTATGCCAGCTGCGGCCTGGAACCGTATAATATAGTAACATAACAAAACATAACCTAACCTAACCAAAACTAACCTAACCGAACCTATCGTATCGTATCGTAACCTAACCTAACATAACATATAGTATTGTATCGTAACCTAACCTAACCTAAATTAACCTAAATTAACCTAACCTAACCTATCGTATCGTATCGTAGAGTTTCGTTTCGTATTGTATCGTATCGTTTCTTTACCTAACCTAACCTACCTAACCTAAATTAACCTAAATTAACATAACATAACCTAACCTAACCTATTGTATCGTATCGTATCGTATAGTATCGTATCGTGTCGTTTCGTTTCGTATCGTTTTGTTTCGTTTCGTATCGTATCGTATCGTAACCTAACCTAACCTAACCTAAAATAACCTAAATTAACCTAACCTAACCTAACCTATCGTATCGTATCGTATCGTTTCATTTCGTATCGTATCGTAATAAAACCTAACCTAACCTAACATAACCTAAATTAACCTAAATTAACCTAACCTAATCTAACCTCACCTAACCTAACCTAACCTATCGTATCGTATCGTATCGTATCGTGACGTATCGTTTCGTTTCGTATCGTATCGTATAATTTCGTATCGTATCGTATCGAAACCTAACCTAACCTAATTTAAACTAAATTAACCTAACCTAACCTATCCTAACCTAACGTATCGTATCATAACCTAACCCAACCCAACCCAACCCAACCCAACCCAACCCAACCC
>PNEQ01083287.1:0-22436 GCA_003012365.1 Medauroidea extradentata | reverse complement strand
TCATGTTTCGGATGTGCTGGCAGTCACGTCGGCAGCCCTCGAAGGGTTAAGGCGCAGTTGGGACAGGTATCTATGACGTAGTGTCGGCGGTTTTCCCACTATGAGCCACCCGGGCTTTGAGTCATCGGCCAGCCCTCAAGGTGTTACGAAACAGCCGCCGACCACTGGCCTCCAGGAACATGGCACGCAACAATACTAAAATACAAAACTAGTGAGTGAGACATTTTGGTCAGCGCTTAACATCGAGGTCTTTAGCGCTGGTGAGGGGTGACATGATCCGAGTATGGAGCAGCAGGGGAAACGGGAGATCCCCGAGAAAACCCGTCGACCAGCGGCATAATCCGGCACGATTCCCACATGCGAAAATCCGGGGTCCGACCCCGCCGGGAATCGAGCCCGGATCGCCTTGGTGGGAAGGGAATCACCTGACCATTCGGCCACCGCGGCCCCGTACAAAACAAGTAAAATACCTGGTAATTATTGTATCTTTTTTACACTAATTTACATTTCATTCCCAAGTAAATATTTTCTGCACCACCAGCGCCCCATCTGCCCGGCGCAGTCTGCCCCCCCCCCCTCCATAGATCCTACCCCGGGCTGCAGCAGCTGAAGCCACGTGTATGCTGTGTGACAGTGGGCGGAGGCGGGAAACTGGGCCGAGGTCGGGGACACACACACACAACATGCAGGGACGTGCCCTTTGCGTTGGAACCATCACTGCGGGATGCTGGTCATGTCTCGCCTATAACCTCTGGGAAAGGTCACCCACACTAAAGCGACCTTCACGCTAGCTAAATATGTAATAACTAGTACCACAAACTTTTCGCGAGACGGATTTTGCCCCATTTTCAGTGTTTTGCGTGCACATCTGCAGTTCTGCTTCACAGTTACGTGTTTTGATGTCTTAAGTGTGTTATTGTATTATCAAAATTTTCTCTTCGACAAAGCATAGGATACATTCCTGGTAAACTGCTCGACATAAATAATAATGGAATGTCTCATTAATTTGTCATGCACGATCATTGCAAGAGAATTCTTGAAAGTTAACCAATGATTCTCATTATTTAAATAGTAGGTTTGTCAACGCCATTAATAAAAATAAAGAATCAGCAACCTCAGACAACGGGGTCTACCAACTTTCTGAGCAAAAATTTTTTCTCGAGTAACGTATCTCTGAAGAACAATCAATCGCTGATGCCCAACTCTTTTACAGTTAACTGCTACGCTTGCCAAATGCATAATTCTGGGTAAATGTTTTGATATAAGCTGCCTTATATCATTATCTAGGGATTTCGTTTTGTAGTTGTTCCATACTGACTCAAAAGAGAAGGGGGCTCCAGGGAGACCGGGTCCCCTTTTCTTCTTGAAGAAAAGTTCATCTCTAATATATGAAATTTTTTAAAATTGTAGACCCTATATCGTCGACTTAATGCTACGACTAGGTAACTAGGTAGCTGGAGATATCCAACTATAACACTGAAAATTGCTTTTGTCATACAAATAGTTATATTTGTAATGAAAATTTGTGTTGCATCAATACTCCTAACATATTTATGAATGTATACATATTAAAAGGAACAACCGTAAGGCTAGTGTACACATCTGCAGATAACTTTGTCTTGGAAATTTTAAGTTACCCAGTTCTTGCACTAACTTGACGATGTATATTTCCAATTTGTTGGTTGGGAAACGCCTTAAATAACAGCATTTAGCACTTTAATATCCACGTTATACCAGAAGGACTCTCGAAACCCCCAATTTCGACTTAGGGTGTGAATATATCTATTTTTAAATGCATGACCGCACATCCGCCTCCAAAAAACGAGAGCTGTGTCCGGCCCTGCTTTCAAAAGCGTTTAGTTATAAACAATGGACTTTTAAGAAATCACTCTACGGTAGTTCTTTGCAGCAAGTTTGAAACGAAACATACTGAAAAAGACAGCTGCGACACGATCGTAAAGAGCGCTTGGAGGTCAACACTTGAGTCAGTTCAGCAGCACGAACCACAAACACATGCAGTGTTTACAAGCCTGGCTGTTATGGAAACAACGCAGTCCTGTGACCCACGCTGTCGCACGGCCGAGCTGGTGCGAAAATATGCGACGTTTGTCACGCGTTCCGTCGAGAAGACTGTGATGATACGTCACGTTCTCCGGCTGCTGGGCTCCGCAAATTACGTGATACGTCCGTCACTTGCAGAGTCAGTATGGGGACGAGTACAAGTGGATATCTACGTGTCGCAAACACAGCTATAAAACAATTTTTTTGTACGTTTACAAGCAAGATGTGCCATTGGGGTTCCTAATAAATATAAAAAAAATATTTCGTAACTTTTAACAATTTCCGAATGAAAATATGTTTCTCAATAGCAACGGCTAAGGTGCGGATAAGCCCATGATCTTTAGTTTTACAGTGGTTTCGAAAATATTTTGTACGGTAATTAATACATACATAAAAAAATCATTCTTACAATTTTAACACTTATATATCATAGTATAGTCTGTACCTGCATTTTCTGTTGCAATATACCAAACGGATTTTTAGACTTTTACTCCTGAAATATCACATATTTTGTTGACAAAATAAGCCAAAATGAAGAAAAATAATTCTTTGCTAGCAAACGGTACGTTATTTTAGAAAACGCTCTGGCAAAATTGTATATCGTATGACTGTACACTGTCTCAAATTTTTTCACAGCATTTGGTTAAAAAACAAAAACAAATATTCGAGTTATTTGCAATTGTTTGAAATAAATGAAATATCGTGGCTTTAAGGTTAATTCTACTACAGGTTATAAGGATCAATGTTAAAAGTTTATCACAGGGAAAATTTCTGCCGCTTGAGCGCGGGTATCGGTAGGGGTGTAACCTGATATATCACAGAGCTTTCCTGAATTCTATGTTACATAACGTTGATTATTTAAAACGCGAAAATGGTTTATTTTACTTAAACATTAGGTTAAACGACTTCCGTCATTTTCAAGCCAGTTCAATTTTAATACAGTTACGTATTCTTCTGGTCCCTTAGCGATAGCAGCTAAACTAGCGGCGGAAATGTTCCCTGTGCCAAACTATCCCATAAGAAAACTCATTTTCCTTACAACCCGCAGTAGAATTAACCTTAGCCTAGGTCACGGTCGTAGACACGGTCGTAGACACGGTCTGGACACTCGCCTATCTAACAATGTATTTTGCTTGACCCCCTTGTTGTTTGGCTGTAGTTCGTCAAGTTACCGAGAATGCCGTACTTTTTAGCGCTGTTTTCCGGGCGGTCGGACTCAAACTCCGTCCACTTTTTTTCCATTGTTAAATTTATAAAGTAAATAAAGATTGCTGGTGCCTTTACTTAAATTTGTAAGCGAAGAAAGTATTTCATAAATTGATAAAAAATACGTTTTGATAAACTGTTTATCTTGACGGAAAGGAAGTGGGCGGAGTTTAGTCCGACCGCCCTAACATCAGCGCCAATAAAACACAATATTCTCGGCAACTTGGTGAACTACAGCCAAACAACAAGGGGGTCAAATATTCAGGCGAGTGTCCAGACCTGTTCTTCTACGGCCGGGGCCTAAGTAAGCTTAATTCGTGAACTCTCGGTACCGACATCGGCAAAGTTCGTAGCCCACTTACGGATAGGAGCGCGACTAGCGATAGAATTTTTCCCTTGCCAAACTAATGACATTGAGTTCCCTAACCTTTAGGAGAATTAACCTTAACCGTATATAAAATTTAGAGAGGAGGGGGGAGGACAAGGTTCACCAAGCCTTCTCAGGTTGTTCCAGCACTGGGCTGGAGCGGGTTCCGAAGTCGTAAATCGCGTCGCAGAAAGTCATCCAGTCGCCCCACCGGTTCGCTAAAGTAGGCTGTCTGCTCGCGCGACCACGTCTCACGCGATACGCGTTAGCTGCACCTGTTTCCGGTTCGCTTCAAAAACGTCACGCACCGCATGTAGACACCTGTCACTTCCGGTCGAAATTAAAAAATAAAAGTTTCATGTTCCGCTTTTCTTTTTTTGCTAGATGTGGCTATACGTAAATAAATAAATGGGGCATTGTAGAGGCTACATCAATAGACGCTAAAAAAAAATACTTTTTTTTACTTTTTCAATTTTGCAGCAACATGAATTAAAGTAAAAAAAAATTCTAGGAAATATTTTTTACCAAATATTTCTGAACAAACATATTGTCAGTGCTCTATTCAGCGTTTAGCGTAATCTATTTTAAGCCGGTAACCATTTCGTGCTGAGAGGACCAGGGTTTTATCCCCAGGTCCGGCCATCCTGATTTCGGTTATCGCTGTTTTCCCGAAATCTCTCCTGATAAACGTTGAGATGGTTCCATGACAAAAGCAATGGCCGATTCCCTAACATTTCAATAATCTTTATTAGCGGTTACTTAACCACGTTCTTGATGTACAGTAACTTAACTTGTATTCATTCAAAATACTCAGTATGTAATATAATAGTGTGTTGGGGAGTCTGGCGGGGGTGAAGGGTCAAGGCAAGGGGGAGTTATATATGAATAAAGGCGTTTACGGAAACTACTTCGGATCCACTCGATAGCGAGTAAAACGGTCGGAAACGACATGCGATAAAGATCTACCGGCTCTCAAGACCTCAAAATGTTCGACTCGATCCCGTTGCCCGGATCCACGTATATCTACTGTGCCATACGGCACAAAGGAAAGCGCGCGTAAAAAGTAAACAAACAGACTCCCGCGTGTGTACGTAATAAAAATACGATGTCGGAGCGCAGTATTTTTGTTGAACAAGACGTCTGGAGCAGTTTGTCAAGTAAACATGTTGCCATAGTACGTAATTCAGGAATGGGATAAAATATTTCTACTAGTACGCAATTTTAACGCTACAAACGTATATTATACCAGCACAAACGGATATTCTTCACTGTTTTAACCTGGTCTAATAACATAGGTCTACCAGATCGGCGACTGAAATTACCGCCTATAGTTAGAGACACTGGAAAATCGCGGGAATAGTTGACTATTTGCTAGGCTCCAACATACTGTGTATAGCACTGACTGTTTCGTAACGACATTGGTTATGATTTATTTGAAGCATTGTTTCTCTCTTCAACAAACCCAGTTAGAATGGTACAGCTTGGACACACAGCGTGTGTGATTTGTCCCAAAACTGTTCACACGTGTCACGGTTAATATACCACAGTTTATTGGAGACAATCTTAAATATTTTCGCGATTTTCCAGTGTCTCTACCTATAGTTACTACTCTCTAGATTTACCACCCCTCGTTAACATCCAACGACCGAGTATATCCAGTCACGTGACCAATGCTACCCAGTAGGATTGTACCTAGTAAGTTTCCGTAAGCGCCTTAAATAGCCTATCGCAGAAGGTGAATACCCGAGAACCAGAGTACCACACACTGTAAAAAAAACTTCCTTAAATGTTTAGGAAGTAATTAACGTAAACGCAGTACGGGATAGTTACCATACTTCGCCTTGTAAATATGCGAACTTTTACAGTTGTTACAATACAAGTCTGGTAACTTCAGTATAGCCCTACATTTGACTGTTTTATAAAAAAAAGTTTACGAGTGCTACCATGGATGTCTGGGAAACAATGCTACCATACCTACTTTCTTAACGCTCCTATACGCACGTGTGGTCAATTTAATAAAACTATTTTCAGAGCGCACCCCGAACTACAGATTTTACCACTGAATGCCTGCCCATAGGCACCTTCTTGCCACAGAGGATGGCGAGATGAGGACCTACAACCGAGGCCATGTCTCAAGTCACCCAATGAGTGCTCCTAGTTGCTCTCTCTGTCGCGTCGCAAATACGTCACAATTACATCAGAGAGAACACTCTCTGCATGTCTCAATTGTTCGCCGAGAATACGAAGTTGTACACTCGCTCTCTCGTGCTCTCTGGCGAACGCCATCTTGATTCCAAACATGGTTCGAGGTTATTGAAGAAATGTGCGTCATATATTGCAAACATTTCCATATTTATCCATAAATAATTATTTCCAGTGAACAGTTACTTATGGCGAGAAATTAAGTTTATATTTTGGGCCCTAATACGCATTTAAACATTCAAGATAAAAAAAATTGTCATCGTCTATGAACAGCTATTCCCCGGTTGGAATACGACGCCGGTAGTCTAAACATTAATATTTGAATTGCCCACAAATGTATTATGTGTTTATAACTTGTATTAATAAAATTTACGCACTCGTAACCTTTGTTTCTTTTGTTTATAAACACTAGAGAGCAACGTCCCAACTGGAGAGAACACCCGAGAGCAAACAAGAGCTCTCTCTTGCTATGCGAAAGAGTAATCTCTCACCAGGGTACTCTTTGAATTGAGACATGGCCTGAGAAAGCCGGAATAATGAGGGCCGGAGAAAACGGGAGATCGCCGAGAAAACTCGTCGACCAACGACATCGTCCGGCACTCTTCCGACTTGCGAAAATCTGAAGGCACGACCACGCAATTCAAAAACGAGTTTTTCAGGTGTGTTCTTTATACCCCCCCCCCCCCAAGACAGAAAACCAATGAACACAATGAAACGAAGAACTTGACTACGAAACTTATGTCACGGGATACCGGTTGACAGTTGATGCATACATAGCCTAAACCCTTAATAAAAAATTTAAAAATTTTAATAGGGAATGTTTTTCCTGCTTTTAGCATTTTTTTCCCCAACACAAACTTATTTTGAAGTGAGTTTTTATATGCTTCAAGCAGTAGCCTGTGAAATGTAGTTTCAGTGTGAATTACTTCGTTTTATTATATTCATTGGTTTTCGGAGGGGGGGGGGGTGATATATTAAGTTAACACATCCAAATATTTACTTTGAAATGTCACTGTGGGAAAACTGGCTGAGCTATTTCTATCACTGTAAAAAAAAATTCCTAAAATGTTTAGGAAAGTATTATCCCAGACGCAGTATGGGGCAGTTACCATACTTCTGCCTTGTAAATATGCAAACTTTTAAACTTGTCACAATACAAGTCAGGTAACTTCAGTATGCATTTGACTGTTTTATAATCACGTTTAAGAATGCTACCACGGATGTCTGGGAAACTATTCTAGCATACCTACTTTCTTAGCGCTCCTATACACACGTCTGGTAAATTTACAAACTATTTTTAGAGTGTAAGAGGAAAATGTACTCCTACGTAATGTCTATAAATCTAACACTATATAATACAGCATAAAATTATGATTTTCCCCGCCTTTGAACGTAAATATTCGCGGCCGAAGTTAATACGCTGAAACACCCAACAACTAAGCAGCTTCGTGTTTCGTGTAGGCATACTTGTGAAGGGTTATAGCCTATGTGTACTACAGTGAGGATTCGGACAGTGTTAATACGTACTTGGTGACGTCACATGCGATGCCTAGTAGGTATGTGTATAGGCAGAAAAGAATTCGTATTCGACCACAGTAAAGCACCGCATAATTGCCATGTCGGTCAACGTAGATATAATCAGCCACCGCTATCGCTTATTGAACAATGATAAGAGCGCGACATCAAACACACCGGAACCCGTATCTTCATCCGCTAATTTCGCGGGTGCAACGGAAAAATTCAAACTGGAGAACACTCTCAGCCAAAAAGTCTGTACCAAATTATACACATACAGGGACGTCATTTCAGGTTTTTTATTGGGAGGGGGCACAATATTTTATTTTAAAAAACAATTATTGCAATGGTCTGCTTAACAGTTTATTTTATTAACTACGTATGTGTAAAATTAGAAACTTTAATTATAAAACTTCAGTTTTATGTGACTTACGTACACAAAAAAAATTATACCCTTTTCATTCTAAAATCAGGGCGGAGCAGACACCCCTCCCCCCTAAATGACGCCCATGTATACATAACTCATTTTTTATGTGCAGGAATTTTTTACATATAAGTACGTTTCCATGTCGTTTTGAAATCGATTTCAAAACACTTACCGTATTGAAAACGGCCATGGAAACGGGATTAAAATCGATTTGAGTCTCAAGGTCGTTACACCAAAAATTGGGATCGAATCGGATTGAATCGGGTGTAAAATGCCAAGGAAACTCGGATCGTATTGAAAACGAATCGAAAGTAAACAAACACATACTCGGCAGTTGTTTCGGTCTTCAGATTTTCTGTTGACAGGTGCGTGTTCGTTATTGTATAATTTAATGTCGGGCATTAGCAGGAATGTACGGTCAACAAGTGGTGTTAGTTTTATTAGAAATTATCAGAGTACTAGTACTGTTTACATAAACCTTCGTATGCTTAGTTACTGGAAGAAAAAGTATATTTCCCTATGACTTGTGGTTCTTTCTCGCTCCCATTTTTCCAGCAAATGAAAGGCAACAAAATTATCATACGATCATGAATAAATAATTTTTCTGTATCCATTTCATTTACTTTAGCAATTTACTTTACGTTTGTAGTAACAAATAAACAAATGGTTGTATGTATTTATTTCATGTCAGCCAAAGAAGGTAAATTTCAATTGCACCATCATTAATCCACGCGAATTTGTCCAGCGAACTGAAATCTATTTGTCGGACCCAAAATTTGAATGTAGACAGGTAACGTACTCCCTCGGGATTCAATACTCAATCCGTTTTCAAAATGATATGGAAACGTAGTAATTATACGGTTTCACCAATAAATAAATGTGGTTTTCTGTCCACAATGTTAATGTTAGCAGAAAAATTATTATTTTTTTGTTGGTTATCTTCTGCACTGTGCGGCCAAGGTGTTCTGAGTCACACCTAGTATAAATAACACCAAAAAATTAATTTTATGAAGTGGTTCCTTTCTACATAACGCCGTTAATAGTGTCAAGTTTCAAATGTTTACTTTTCTCCCTTAGAAAATTGTTTAACTATATATATATATATATATATATATATATATATATATATATATATATATATATATATATATATATAAAGTTTCAAAAAATTTTAACCTAATTGCTGACACGTCCATATACCATACGTATCACAGAGTATATAGACAATAACCATGCCCAATCTTGGATGCTGTACTGAGTGAAGAGATTTTGGTCAGCCCTTAACAGCGAGGTCTTCAGCGCTGGTGGGGGTGACATGATGTGAGAATGGAGCAACGTCGGAATGAATGAGAGGGGGAAACGGGAGATCCCCGGGAAAACCCGCCGACCAGCGGCATCGTCTGACACGATTCCGCCATGCGAAAATCCTTGGACCGACCCCGGATCGCCTTGGTGGGAGGCGAGAGGTCTGACCTCTCGGCCACCGCGGCCCCTGCTGTACTGAGGCATGTCCAAATTCACTCACGTAATTCTGCTACAAAACCCGGAATGATGATGTTTATACATATTGACTATTGGTAGATAATATGATAGTTTCAGTTACCATTTATGGAACATCCTGTATATATATATATATATATATATATATATATATATATATATATGTGTGTGTGTGTGTGTGTGTGTGTGTGTGTGTATGTGTATGTGTGTGTGTGTGTTGTTTTAAAATTAGATATATATCCACAAAATAAAAAAAAAATCATATAGAAATTCAAGAGTTTTCTTAGTACCATGATCCATCGTTTCTACAGCTTTTACGGTAATTATTTTTTCATTCCTACACGAGAGCAGATATTAAAAATACGTTGCACAGATTTGCTCAAACCTGTATGTACTCTGTTAACAAATTATTTTTTTTTCGAGACAAAATACACATTGGTGTCAGCCAATTACGCAAGTATTGACACTATCATTAGCAAACTAATTAGCCACATCTCTATAATATTTTTGTCTAGAAAAACCATACTACATAGTAAAAGCAAATTTTAACAAAACTGTGAAACAGTTTTTCGATACCTGCTCTCATTTAGGAATAAAAAATATATATACTTATCGTGAAAACAGTACAAATGATTGATTATGGTCTTAATACAAAACTATTTAACTTATTGTTTTTCTATTAGAGACCTTGTAGCTTTCAGCATCGTTATTTAGCATTCAGTGTGAATTATTTCAGTTCGGTAAGTCACTTGGTTTTCTTTTAATGCACAATACCGTTAAATGACGATTTGGTCTTTGACATACCATTATAAAAATATATAAAAACTAAAAATAATTTCAGTATGATAAAAAGTCACAACATACAGTATATCTTCAAAATAAACCATATCTCGTGCAAGTATAAAA
Organism: Medauroidea extradentata; assembly: GCA_003012365.1. Taxonomy (NCBI): domain Eukaryota; kingdom Metazoa; phylum Arthropoda; class Insecta; order Phasmatodea; family Phasmatidae; genus Medauroidea; species Medauroidea extradentata. The sequence goes on along the minus strand of PNEQ01083287.1, from coordinate 12,252 downwards.
ACATACTGAAACAATAACAATTTTCTGTGAACCGCCACCTTAAGGCTGTTCAAGTGCGATAAAGTCATAATTTTATATTAAATGAAATAGTGTTAGTTTTGTAGACGATACTTGTTAGTGCAGTTCCCTCTTACGAAACAATTTCAGCTGGCGTAGTTTTCTCATAACGGAGCGTCAAAGTCGAAATTTGCATGTTGTGCTGCCATCCAAATAGTGAAAACCAACTGACTTAACGTACGTGAAATAATTCACAGGGAAAAACATACTATGGGTTACGTAATAAAACATTTGAAAAAACCCGCAAACTGTTTTTATATTTTAAAAAAAATTGTTGAATTTGCAACTTGTTTCGGTACATTTGCGAATTTTTTTTTTTTTAATTCACTATATTACGTCGTGGATTTTCAAATGTTTTATTGCATAGCTCATGGGATGTAAGTTCACATATAATTATTTTGTTTAAGTAGATAAGTTGGTTTTCACTATTTGTATGGCAGTGTAACAAGAACATTTTGACTTTGACGCCCCGTTATGAGAAAACTATGAGGGCTAAAATTGATTCGTAAGAGTACAATTTACTCTAAAGTATCGTCTACAAAACTAACAATATTTCATTAAAAAAGCAACATTATGATTTTATCGCACTTGAACACCCTTAAGGGCGCCGCCTGTGTGCGCGTTACAGGCTCGGACGTGACGGAGCTATAAGGACGACCTTAAAACGCCACAATGAGCCAAGCTTAAAATAGCGTGCAAGATTCCCGTCGATCGATTTTTACTATGGGACTTCAAGAGTTGACCGTATAATTTTATTGGTAGAAAATCGGTGACAAAGTTCAGAGCACGTTAAGGGGTATTGAGCCCTACCAGCATGGATTTATAATTTGTTTCTCAATAACTTCTGTTCCAGTTGGTGTATCAAAATGTTCGTCACGACAAGGCATAGACATACCTTTAAGGGTGTTCACGTGACAAAACCGCATACTTTTTTCTTTTTTTTTTCGACGTAGTGTTAGTTTTAAAGGTACGTTAATATTGATTACATTTTCCACTTCTAAAACTTTTCAGCTCTCGTGGTCTTCTCATAGCGGCAAGTCAAAGTAAAATTTGCAAGTTACGGGAACATGCTAATAACAAAAACCAACTGACTTACGCGAATGAAATAATTTATTTACACCGACGTTATATAGTATGAGTCATGTGCTAAAAGATTTAAAATCACACAATGCAATCCCTTTGTTATTTTAAAAAAATTCTAAAAATAACGATAATGTTCTTCATATACAGCCATTTTTTAAAATATAAAGGGACTTGGTTGTGTAGATTTAAATATTTTAGTATATGGCCCATATTATCTAATTTCAGTGTAAATTATGTTATTCCAGTAAGTCAGTTGGTTTTTGATATTAGCATGTTCCCGTAACTTGCAAATTTTAACTTTGGCATGCCGCTATGGGAAGACTGAGAGTTAAAAAAAAATTTCATAAGTGGGAATTGTAGTCACAAGTAACGTCTATAAAAAAAAACACTATGTCGCACAAATATAAAATTATGAACTTTCGCTACGTGAACGCCCTTAACCGATTTTCTGGAATCTTGGAACCATAACATATCCATTATTTGGCAACGGGAAACTGCTGAGAAGGAATAATTGCTTTATTAACGGAAGCGACTACAGAGGTTACAAAAGTAACAGAAACAATGCCATGTGGATTTTAAAAAGTGAATGAAACAATAAACTATGTCTTTTGCCAACGTGAAATAGTTAAACAATCTCTATATTCACTGATTTATAAGACAGGCCGTAATTACGATCGGAGAGGAAAGGAATCAATCCCCCTTAGTTATGACATACATCCGGTCAGTATATTTTGAAGTACGGAAGTCAAATAAGAGTGTTATAACTACATCCGGGGGGTTGAAAACAATGTTTTATTGCGCTTTTTTTTTTATTAAAAAAAGAATGACATACCGTCATTGCCCCAAGTGTGTTTTCTTTTCGTATACTGTCAAAATAGGCACAACTGGAAAAAAATTAAAAACTATTTACGATCTCATTCCAACGAATTTGAAGAGCGGCGTAGGTGATAATTCTGAACTGATTTTAAAATGTCAGAGGAAAAGAGTTCTAAGCTACTGCAAGCATCGTTTTAATGACGCAATGACAATTGCGGTTAACACGGTCAATTCGACAGTAATGCGAAATGCTACAACCATCGGCAGTGGCGAATTGGCCAACAGGAATTTTCGCAAACGTGACGGAATGAGAAATACACCCAACAATGGGCATTCTTCTCTGAAATGGCACACCAGAAAAAAAATACTCCTGGAGGCCAACAGCTCGAGACAAAAAAAAATTACCTTGTGGTAAGAAACCACAAGTTTTTTTTGCCCGCTTTCATTGGCGGATACATGTTAACAGACGAAGAATGAAAGTAATGATACAGTTACAGACCACCTTAGCAATCTAATTACTATCAAATAATAACTGCTCATTCGTTAAAAAAATACCGCTAAGAGTACAAACGTTTAGTAAAGTCATTGTAAACAAATATTTATAGCCTATTCAATGTAAGGGTAACATTTTTGAAGCTTTAGTTTCTTTATTCCAATTTATTTATTCCCGGTTTCCTATTTATCCTGTTTCTTGCAAATATATATGTGTATATATAATCCTAAAAGAGAGCAGATATATTAAACATGTCACATAAATGGGTAGAATTTAACATTTTTTACCATACAGCCTAATTTTCTCAGAACAAAACAATTTAAATAAGTACCATTTGTTAATTATGAACTAAAATAAGATTCATTTATGTAAATAACCAAGCATAATTTCCCTTTATTTTCTTCGAAAAAAATTAGGGTACACTAGTAAAGCAATTTCCATCAAATTCACGAGACTTTATATCTGTATTACTTTACGATTTGAAAATAATATTTTGAAATTGCAGCATAAATACTGATCTTACCAGGAGACGTTTAAGTAATAAGCACAGTGTACAGGTTTCAATGTACTACTCAAAGTTAAAATCTGAGCAGAGAATAAAATATAGTTAAAGACTATATAGTTAGCACTGCAGAAGTACTAACATTACGATGAACAGCCACAAAGTAAGTTAAATACAATCATAATCAGACTCCCTGTTAGGCTAAGCTTAAGATATTATGTTCCTAACTTTCTTTAAGGCCATGTTGTTGCAAAAAATTCAAAAAGAATTTTAAGGCCAAGACCAATCAATACGATGCACAATTCTACGTAAGCGTTTCGAAAAAAAAAAACACTTCGTTTGAAGAAAGAAATAATATTGCTTGATTTTGGCTTGTTTTCGTTATAAAATTGGCGATGTATTGGGTGCAAAAATCTGAAAAACTATGAGGGTTTTTGCTGCCAAAAATTCGGTACTAATAGTGATATATTTGTGACACAACATTGTAGGGAGTCTTCGATATGAAAATTATGTTCTTATATTTTCAAAAATCACTGTAAAACTAGCGGCTGTGGCCTTAGCTAATCTTATCATTATCAATGAAATGCGTCTTCATCTTACCTCGGGTGTGAGGAACCGATGCGCCGAAGTGGATCCTTTCCCGGGCATATTTCTTCTTCTTCTTGTCGCGCGGTTTATTTATAAACACGTGGTGCGGTTATAACAGAGGAACTCGGAACCGTCGAAAAGAAAAGACACCGGGGGAATAAATAAACTTGTTCTTCTCTTTACGGGTGCGTTTTGACGCGTCGGAGCACGAACGGGTCTTCCGTGGATCGGCGTGTATGAGCTTGTTTATCCGCGCGGGTTCTTGTCTGGAAGACTTCTAGAGTGCGACTGTTTCCCTTCCCCCTCTACGGTCAGCCAAAGCTGTATGGAGCCCGTCCCCTCCCCTCAAAACCGCCCCCTCCCCTCACCCACCCTAACATTACCCTCCCTCCCATGAACACTTCCCCTACATTTTCGCCCTCCCTCCTCAAATCCTTTCCCAATTCCCCTCCACTTCCGACGAAAAAAAATTTCACGTGCAATGGAAAGGGGGAGTATGGAAACTCGTGACGTCACAAGGACTCCCTTCCCCTCCCTCAACAAATCAACTCTATTCACTCCCACACCTCCTTTCACTCCGACTTTTATGAATGAGACTAGGTTCTGTGGCAAAAAAAAAAATAAATAACAGTGGCGCATTAATTCCAAAACTGGAGAACGCAATTACGTGTTTCAGTTTTAATTTACTGTACTGTATTCGCAAATGCAGAAGACAACGCAACAGCATTAGCCGACCAATCGCTCTGGTGTTTGCCATGCAGATAAATATTCTCACATCTAAAACATAAAATTACTACAAATAACAATCGAATCGACTCCAATGCGCGAAAACGATTAGAGTACATGTTGGATATTAATTAAGACGCGGAGGGAGAGAGGGACTAAATTAGGCAAGTAATCCTCAGTGGTAAGACCACCGGTACATGATCGCCTCATGCAGAATTCACAATATCGCGACAGACTCAACGTGAATTAAGCGCGACACGAACAAAACAACATTTCAGCTAATCAGAGTCGAGGATTCTGTAAAATCAACGCAATAAAAATCGCGGACGCGACACGAATTCCGAATAGGAATTTTTTTTTTATTTGCGTTGTGGACGCGGCAAAGCCGAAAAACGGAATTTAATGTTGTGTCTAAATGTTGAGTTGGTACTAAACTGCATGTATTTATTTTATGAGAAATTTTCTTTGCTATTATAAGCAAATCATAACCTTTTTAAGCAAGCATGTAACTCTGATTTTATTTTCACATTTGGAAATGCCAGTGGATATGTAAAATATATTACAAATTACTTATTTCAGGACCTGCCACTACGGGATTAAAGAAATACGTGGGATGATCCTGTACACAGCGGCTGGAAATAAAAAAATAGCCGAATTCCACTTGATGGAGACATTACTGGCCAGAAAAATGCCAAGCAGAACGCTTACTTAACGTAATCAGCACTCGGAATTCTCAGAAGCTTAACTGAAATTGAACGCGTATCAATTACGTTGGCAGTAGGAATGATGGCGTCTGCTTTTAAACATGCTAAATAGCTGTGTTGTAAGCGAAAAATGTCTACATTTAAATTACATTTTTTTAAAATCGTAATAAACTTGCTTCAAATAAATCACTCTTTCAAAATAACACATCAAACACAGTGATAAAGTAGAAAAAAATCAGTAACAACCAAAAACATATAATTGGTTGGAGCAACTTTGTGTATTTTTTTCTGAATGTAATCGCCATAAGCTTCATTTGTATTCAAATGAACTTTTTTGGATCACTGCAAAATGTAGTGATTTTTTAGTTTTGTAATATATTCACAAATTCATATCTTGTAAACAAAAAAAAAATGCAAATAGTTAATTTGAACAAAACTAAAGCTTATTGAGATTACAGTCAGAGAAAAAAAATTCACTAAGTCGCTCCAACCAATATTGTGAATCCGGGGCGGGTGTATCTTATATGTATGGATGGCCCTATGTTTTTGGTTGGTACTATATTATCTGTATTATACATGCCTACAAAGCTAAGTTTTAAAAATTGCAGTTATAGTTCTGGTGTTTAAAGTAACTTCTCGTAACAACATTATAATTTAATGGTTAGGTTCATCATACATTTCAGCCATATTTATGTCTTCTGCCTATACCGAGACTGCGTGACCTCTTCCACCGAAGTAGAGTCATGAGAAAGTGACGCGAAATTTAGCCTTCAGCCCAGATGCCATTTAGACATTCGTACTGGTCAATAGCCCCAGTACAACCAGGAATGACCGTCAGTAGTTTCTGCTGCTGTCAACAGCGAATGGAACGAGACGTGTGCAGAGCTTCGGACATTACGGGGCCTGCCTAGATAGGATGCGTTTGTGTGCGTGAGGCAGGAGTGGTAAGGTTACCGTTGGCCGACGTATGTAATGCATTATCGCCTCTCCGCGCAAGCCCCTCAGATGGCGGGAATTCCTATACTATTATCCTTTCTCCTATGGGACTTTCAGCGGCGACCACGTTATTTGTTTGTGGCTAGCATAGTTCAAAGTCTAACGCTTGTTTCTATAGTTGTGTTTGTCGAATACGGTTGTTTTTACAGGTACGGCAGTCAGTCTGAATACCCCATTTTTGTCCATTTTGAGAGGCCCGAAAATGATGTTTTGAATAAACGTGCTTAATTTGTGAAACTATAGTGTCATAGTTTGAGGTGTGTGTTCTTTTCGTAGATATACAAATATAATACACGTTTAGCAGTTTCGGCAAAAAAAAAAAATTGCTACTCGCTGCTACGAGGCCCTTTAAGGGTGTTCAAGTGGGGCAAATGTTACAAATTTTATGTTTAGCGTAAGTTTTGTAGAAGTTACTTGACAGTACATTTTCCTCTAGAGAAAAAAAATTAGCACAGCCAGTTTACCCATAGTATAATTTCAAAGTGAAAATTTGCATATTTTTACTTCGTACAAATCTTGAAAACCAGTAAACATAATAAAATTTAAAAATCACATCAAAACTACATGTTACGGTGTACGACTTGTTGCGTATAAAAATCCATTGCAAAGAATTTTGAACTTAAAAAATTTTCAACAATTTTCTCATTTTTATTACTATTATACGTTTTTGTAATACAATTTTTTTTGTTTGAAGCCGTAGACTGTGGCAAGTAGTTTTGTTGTGACTTTTTCCATTTCATTATGTATACCGGTTTTCAAGTTTTGTACGAAGTAAAAATATGCAAATTTTAACTTTGAATAGCCATCATGGAAAAACTGGCTGAGCAATTTTTTTTTTTCGTGTAAGGAAAATGTACTCTTAATTAATGTCTACGAAAACAACCCTATTTTATACAAATATAAAATTAGGAATTTTCCCCACTTGAACGCCCTTAACAGATAATTATAAAAACTTCTCATCGCACAGGAGTTATATCTGCTTAATAATAGCATTTGAATCAAGTACGTTGCACGTGTACCTATTTCAAAATCCCCACTATTCATTAATGTATACTTTCTAGCAGCCGAAAATTGCGAAAATGGGTGTTTTACCAGGTAATTTTTAGGTATGTCATTCGTGCTGCAGTATCTTTTAAAAGGCATAGGCAAGTACAATATACCTTAACCTTTAAGAATAATATGTTATGAAATGATAGGGTCACCACTGAATATCTCATAGTAGTGAGTTGTCGGCAAGAAGACAGCACATCAGTTCAGTGACTTGCACCTAGAGTCTATACTCTGTCCATTCTAAGGTTGCAGCAGAAATTAAACTTGCTAACGAAATAAATTAAAGCAATTGAATTGTATCCTGATTCCTCACATTGTGATCGTGCCGAAACACAGTTACCCTTGTATTTTTCAATATTCCAAACGAAATTTATGCCGAGCAAAAATGTTATTGTCATTCACTTGAATGAATCAGCTGCATCCTTAGAATGGATAGAGTATAGGGAGAGGCGAGATGCGCGTGCTGTGTCGTCCTAATAGCTTCCGCTCTGCTAGGCCTCGAACACGCAAGATACATCCACCCTGGCGGTCAGATTTAAAAACACACGACAAAGTCCTTTTGTCTTATTTCAAAATTGTCATAAATTAATTAAATTATTATCATTTTCAGATTTTTATAAAAAGTACAAGGAAGTTTAATTGTTTTTTTTTTTATATTTTAGCATATTACCTATAACATCTAATTTCAGAGTAAATTATTTCATTCGAGTAAGTCACTTAGTTTTTGTTATTCCTATGTTCCCCTAACTTACAGATTCTGAATTTGACATTCCGCAATGGGAAAACTATGAGGGCTAAAAAAAATTTTACAAGTGAAAAATGTAGTCACAATTAACGTCAATAAAACGAACACTCTGCGGTGCAAATACAAAATTGAGCACTATATAGTGTTCCCTTTCTTATAGATTGTTGGTGCTCACTTTCATGCACAATAAAGCTGCCCATGTGTGGTACAGGGGTGCCCACAAGGCGGGGAGGGGATCATTGTACAAGTTACGCATTTAGAATTTTTGAAGGGGGATTTTTTTTTCATGAATAAAATGTTTAATCATAAACGAAAAATGTTTTCATGATTGTACAAGTGCTATCTTGGTATTACCTACAAAGTAGGCTAGTAAAACAAGAGCAGTTGTATTTGTTTATTTGTTTACTATTGTTTTTACGAAATGGTAGCCTAAATATCTCTCCAGTACTGAAGTGTAACTTGTAGTAAATTTGTTTTTGGTTTTTTTTTTTTTGGGAGGGGAGGGGGATTTGCGTACAGTAACTTGGGGGGGGGGGTCACCCCTGGTGTGCTAAGCTTTAGAATAAAAGCGAAACAGTATAGGTATCATAGTTGTGTGGACGAACGAAGGAAATAGGAGTGGTTGACGCCTGACGGTCAACTTCCGTCCGCGTGGGATGAGTCAGCGTGGGCGTGACAGAAGTGGGTGAACGTTTTCTCTTGTAAACCTCGGACACCATTGAGTACAGATAAGATTTTACTATCTGTGGAAGCACTTCCCTTCCTTGTCTACTCAGGCCCTCGACTGTCTCTCCGCTTCAACCGAAAGTAGTCTGCCGCTGTGGAAATCTGCTAATCCAAGCAAACAAATGTTGATGGATAGACAGACCTACTGATTTCGATAAAAAGAATTCTGCATTAATTTTTTTCAACGCCTTACACTGTAAACAAATATGTACTTTTACAAGAAAGAGCTTGTAGACAAATAACAAAATATTAATTAGTTTTGGCACTACAGCAAGCGTTCTTAATTTTCCAAATACTTGATGGGATTGGTTGGATATATTTTAATGAACTAAGTGTCTGATGAGAAACAAAGTAATCTTCGACGGTCTGTCACATTTTACAAAATATTTTATAGTTACAAAATAGTTATTGTAAACTTGTTGCAAAATATTTTTGTGACACTTCAGATTGTTGTAAAGTACTCAAGAATCTATTTAATTTATTTGTGGTGATGAAGACGGCAATTCTCTGCCCGATGGCAGGTTTAGAACCACGGGGAATGTCGGTGGTTGAAACCACGACGCCCTCCGATGTCGTCATTGACTTCCGCAGTATGTATATGACGGACAACACAACACCCAGTCCTGAACCCAGAGAGACAACTGTAAATATTGACTTCCCCGGCCAGGAATCGACCCCGGGACCCTTGACTCACCCGCCAGGAGATCTTTTAACATTTTTATTTTTTACTTGTAATGTTAGCCTCCTTGGCGAGGTCTCAACATCGCCAACGAGCCAAACATCCCCCTCCCCTTTACGACTTTATTATTAGACAATTCTCCAGTTGTGAACAGGTTTAGTGACTCTGACAATTGAAATGTCTCAAACGTACAATTATTATTTATGAATATACAAAAGCGTTTGTAATATACAGACATATGCATGCATTTATAAGCATTTCCTGTCAGATTTACAATATTTTTGTAAACTTACAAAAATATTTAAGAATTGTTTTTTGAAGTAGGCCTACCAATATTTTACTGTGTACGTGCATACCTGCGGCTCTGCATAATGGTCAGTGAATGGATGTTTTTAACCCCCATAGTTTTGGCTCTATTAATGGACATCCCTGCCTCTGTTTCGAATGTGTTGCAGGGTGTTAGGATTATTTCTCTTTTGAAAAAAAAATACATAAAGAGCATTAATGTGATATATCTTCGAAAAGAATACACAATTCAAAACTGTATCGCAATAATTTTAATAATTCGACACACTTAGAACCTGATTTTCGGGCTTCTTAAAATGACATTTTATTTTCAGACTGCCGTATCTGGGAAAATACCAATCTGTTTCGAAAACCACAGCTTTAGAAACATTGTTTAACTTTACGTCATACTCCCACAAATAACATGATTTCACAATGTTAAGTCCAATAAGACAAAGAATAATCGTAACGCAGTGCACGTAGAGGTGATATTACAATACATGTGCTGGTCTGCAGCACACTTAGAACTAAATCCGTGTTATGTCTCACTCACACATATCTATAGAGATTCATAAATTTAACACTGTTCCGAATTTGTATGCTTTAACTTTTAAATGTGATGTGTGATTTAGTTTTTCTCAGATAAAATAATTTTTTATCGCATAGTTTATGCAAAATGAAAAACCAAAGATCTTTGTAGATTGGCTTAATGTCTTGGCGACACAGTGGTGACGAGAAACGGAACCAATTCGCAGAGAGGCAATACATGAAAATACGTGAAATGGATTTTCGAAAAATCGCAGGTTGCAACTGTAATGGACCTACAAGCCCTTAAAAAGTGATTAAATGTAATATTTCATGTAAATACATAGTAATACAGTACTCAGTATTAGTAGCACTTATTAAAAAAAACTGGAAAATTAATCAAACTTATATAAATATTTCTCTTCAAATAACCGAGGAAGATTGCATGGTCCCGTCGAGATATTATGTTTCTTTTCACTTCAAGACGATGCTTGCCTAAAAACCCACAAATTATTTATTTCAGAATTTTTCCGAAACTGTCCCCACAAGGGTGTCAATGAATAAAATAGGTTTTTAGTGAGTCTTCGATACAGCCTGAACCAAACGGGATACTATAATGATTTTCACCTCAATTTGATACGCATGCGGAAATATAAATACATATTTCAGGATTTTACCAAATCTGGCACTTAAATGGACGAAAAGACGTGAGATTTTTGGAATTACTTTTTCGTATTGTTGGGTTGTTTAAAACACACATTACAAACGTATGATTATGGTGGTCTAGTAAAATTCACTATATTGTCTTATCCTCGTGAATACATAACATCTCAACATTGATTATGAAAATAGTCATGTAACTTATTTTTTTTTTTAATTATAGGGTTTACCTACACTACTTCGTGTACTAAGCCTTCGGCCTTCAGTGACAGAAATATGTTTAATTGGTCATTTATTGGCAAAATTATACACGCTTGCTCTCTGCTGGTAATCCAACGAACTCAGTGTACAGAGCATTTCCAATGTTGTGAAGCCTGCAAAGGGGCTTATCACGATAATAACGAGGTATATCACGATATATGGTCGGTTACCCTAAATAAAATTCTCGCCTTCTCAGAGTCATCAAGTTACGTGTATGTAAAATTATATACTAATACTTAAGATATTTCTAAAATGCTAATGCTCTATACTAGTATTTTTTTTATATTTTCTGTAAAAATAGTGATATGCTTTACAAATGGGAAATTCAACACGCGTAGTGATACCGCGCCTTGAAAGTTAGTGGTCGTGGAGTGAGAAATGCTGTAGAGTGGTACGAAAAATATTTTTCTTGTATAACTATTTAAAATGTTTCCAGTGCGAATATCTACGAAACGAAGACACGCTCAAAACTGTGTTTCTATGGTTTTAAAAATGCTGTCCGCTAATTAAAAACATTATTACTAAGCTCCTCAAAAGTGCTAAAAATGACTTTTTTACGTTGCTGTAGCTGAGAAAATATCGATCGTAATCGCAAAAGAAAATCATAGATACCTGCATTGGACTTTACCACAAACTATCCACAAATAAATTACAGGGTCATCGCTTGAAGTCCCGTTGAAAGACGGTTTCTACGAAAACACTGCTGACTAGTTTAGTCCTTCGCAGCTACAGGCTATGAGGTGTTTGACGGACGTGTTATATTCAACTTATCGCCTTCCCCGTTTCTGTGCTTGAAACGTAAAAATTAAAAAAAAAAATTAAAAATCGGTAGCGAGACGTTTTTGTAAAACCAGTTTGCGCACGTACCCTAACTCAAAAAATTACTGTTCGGGGAATACTGTCATTATCCACAAAATATATTTTATAGATACTTCATTTTACTTTAGTCCTCTCGAATGTCATTGAAGAGAAAAAATAGTGAACATGGCTTTAAAAAATGGTATTTGTATGGTTACGGCGCTTAGCCTCCTGCAGGTAAAAGAGGAAAGTGCATAATGGGATATGTAGTTCAGTCCTTTGGTTTTCCACACATGTGATAATAGTATAATGAGATCAATTTTTCGTGTCACAGGACTACAGCGAGCTTGAAAGTGCGCGGGCTTTAAGGCTGTTCAAGGGCCTCGGACATGTAATGAAAATCAATGTAACATAAGGAATTCATAATATATATGTAGCAAGTATGTGTTTGGTACCTACTTAATAAAGTTTCGGAACTGAAATAGCTTTTGTTTCATTTATTTTAATGAGTCTTCTGTCCTAATTTAATTCATACAAATCATAACTATTTTCTTTTCC
>PNEQ01083286.1:0-22477 GCA_003012365.1 Medauroidea extradentata | reverse complement strand
TGGTTCTTGCATATACACTGATTTTTTGTTGCTTTTGTAGAATTTACATTATTTACACTCTTGCCATTTTTGCTTAGAATTTAGAAATTTTTACTGTGTAGCCTAAATAAAATATTTGTTTACTAAACCTAACACAACAGTCTATACACATTTTATCATGTCTTTGTTATTACAGTGTGGTTGCTGTATATAAATAACAATGCACTAATTTTTTACACTAATGTTTACAAACAAATTTCATTATGCTATTATTTACATAATATCGTAGAAAAAATGGGTAACAAATTCTGACATCACAGCCAGTAAACACATATCTCAAGTTTTTTTCAAACCATGTTTGTTACATGTGCTCTACCTTCCTTTCCACACATACCACTCCGGCATTGAAAATTTAAAAATTTTTGTTTATGTGATATGTTATAAAACATGGATGTACGCAAGGACCTACGTCGCACTCTATACACATCCACCTAGTGTCTCTACGCTTCTGTTCTGTTTTTGTTGAATGTTTACATACATAGCATTGCCGTTGTGGCTTCGCTTTGGTTGTTGTTGGTGGAACTGGTGAGGAAAAATGTCTTGCAGACAGACGGAGAGGAGATGGTACAAGGTCTGATGAACGTCGTCCTCTTTTGGTGGTAAGCCAAAGGGGACTATGTTCTTCCAGAAGCTGCTGAATTAAATTCAACCTGAAATCCACGAGGGAAATTTTTTTCCCTGTTTTGATTTGGTACAAAATATGGGAATTGTAAACAGCCATATCCAGTAAATGGAAAAAAAGTTTTTTTATACCATTTTAGGGACTTTCTAGTGCTGTCTAGAAAACTCATCATCATATCAGCTTTGTCCACTAATCCCATATTTTTATTATACTGTGTTACAGACAAAGGTTTTTTTATGTTTTCGCCAGTTGACCTGTCTTTCTTGTCTGTTTCGACAAACTGGTGAGCATGAACAGTACTTAGCATGCACACATCACGTTTGTCATGCCATTTCTCTGTAATAATGGCATTAGTATGGTACACTGCACATTCTCCTTTCTTGACTTTGGTTGGAAAAGTCGGCATTCCTTTTCTGTTCGCACGCACAGTACCACACGCCCCTGTTGCTTTGGATAGTAGATACTGGAATAGTTTTGGACTGGAATACCAGTTATCTGTGAAAAGGATGTGACATTTGCCAAAATATGGTTCCAAAAGTGTTGTGACAATTTAACCCGAAATACCAAGGTCAACAATTTTTTGTATGTGTGTTTGGGCACCTGTGTACACCAGGAAGTTTAAAATAAATCCTGTCAAACAATCACACAGCACGAACAGCATTACACCGAACCTGTGTCGCTTAGATGGCACATATTGTTTGAAGGACAAACGACCTTTCCACACCATCATACTTTCATCTATACAGAGGTTCTGGTATGGATGAAAACATGTTTTGAACTTCATTTTTATAGTTTCAAGTATGGGGCTGATTTTGTGTAAGCGATCGCCTACAGGCTGGTTGTAACTGTCTGAAAAATGCAGAAGTCGAAGAAGAAGTAGAAAACGGTCCTGTGAAAAAACTTTGCCAAATATAGGGGTGTTCAGAATGGCCTTTGTTGACCAATAATCTTTCAAACGATTTTTGGCTGAATGAGGCATCAAAATTATGAGGGCAAGGAAACTATAGAGTTCAGAAACGGTAGGTTTGACCCACTGTTTCAGCTTGGACTTTTCTTTTGTCACGAACTTGTCAGTTACGTATGTGTGGTATTTATCTGACTCATCTGCGATGTGTTGTACTAAATCACTATCAAACATCTGTTTGAAAACGTCCGACTCACTCACATCGTCAGGCAACACAAAATCATCTGAAATCCCAGAATTTGTGTCATCAAAGGGAAAGTTACTGGGTTGAAAGTTCACATTATTTCCTCAATTGAAACTGTCATGCAATTGAGGTTGAACTTCTGTGCTCACCTGTATTTCGCGCCCCGAATCACTCTCAGATTCACTTGGTAAACTACTGTCACTTTCACTTGCCGACTCCCAATTGACAATAATTTAATTTATTTCCTTATCTGAAAGTTTCTGTCTTTTACGAGACGTTGCCATTATAAAAAAACACTAAAAAGTAACGTGAAAGGAAATAAAAATACACAGTCACTCTTTGGCGCGAAAACTATATACTGTAATTTACTACATAAACGAAAGTTGCTTTTATCAGGTGTGACGTGAATTGTAATGCGATCTAGTGCGTCTGTCAAGAACTACTCGATTACTTCACCGCACACACTAGAGATAGCAGCAACAACACTGCCATTGTCTTATATTTCGGCCGTTCTAATTCACTCGAACTGCGCATATCGATATATGTGGCTCGAAGTGTGCTGTTATCTCGTGAATACATCGGAAACTATTTGTATACGTCGTAGGAAAGTCAACAGATAGCACAATACGCGATACGATCGAATGAACGTACATTTACGGCCATACTAACGAAGGCAAAGTTAAAAACGTATATTTATGGTTATACTCTCTCGGGCAGTAAACATATGCTCGTAAATGTACATTTATACTAACCAAAGGGTTAAGCTCTCAGCTAATCCCAGCCCAGACCACACCTCCCTAATAACCCTATAGGCCAATCAGAGCCCTAGCACCACCCCGGGGAGGGGGCCCCATCTTAATCAAATGCTGGTTATGTCGGTTTTGCTCCCAGGTGAATCAAAACATACATGAGGTCCCTACTGGAAGGCTACCATATTTTTTTATTATTGATTTGAACTCTAGTTTCCACCAGTGTTTGCTGCACTCCAATTCGCGCAAGTATACTGCGTTTTGTACGCAGTGGGGGCATTATGAGTTCAATAGGATTCCCATGGGTGTGTGTTCTGGAATGCAGGCATTGTCGTGCGTATTAGACCATGTGTTGTCTGGCTTGATGTTCAACTACGTGTACAACTATATTGATGACGTCATCGTTTACAGTAATAGTTTTGTCCAGCACTTGGAGCGTCTTCGGGAGGTGTTGGTCTAGACTGCGTGGAGCTGGCTCGACTGTCAACCTGACTAAAGTCACTTGGGCTGCTTGTTCTGTGAAATTCCTAGGGTATATTGTGTCTGCAGGGCAGGATGGACCCTAAGCGGGTAAGCCCCATTGTCAATTTTCCCGTACCTAAGACCGTGAAAGGAGTTTCAAGGTTTATTGGGATGTTGGGTTATTATGCCCGTTTTATTCCCCCATTTTGCTGAATTAGCCGCTCCGCTGATTAGGTTAAAGCGCAAGAACGTTCCATTTGTGTGGGGTGAAGAGCAACAGCGTAGGTTCAAGGCTTTGAAGGCCGGTTTGGCTGCCGCCCCGGGTCTTTTCCTGCCTGACTTCGACCTACGTTTTGAGTTGCACGTGGATGCTTCAAGCATTACTTTAGGAGTCGTGCTAAGTCAGTTGTGCGATAGTAGGGTTGTACCAGTGACCTTTGCCAGTGGCGCACTGGCGGAGTCAAAGCGTAAATTGAGCACATTTGAGGAGGCATTGGCGTGTGTCTGGGGGACTGGGAAATTTGAATATTTCTTGAGTGGTGTGGAATTTGACTTGTGTACAGATAATCAGGCTGTGTCGTGGTTATTGGGTTATTCCAATGATTTCAGCAACCTTGGTAGGTGGGCGTTTCGACTTCTGAAATTTCATTTTATGATCAAGCACGTCTCTGGTGAGAGCAACGTGGTAGCGGATGCGCTATCACGTGTGTCTGGTGAGAGCAACATGGTAGCGGATGCGCTATCACGTGTCTCTGGTGAGAGCAACGTGGTAGCGGACGAGCTATCACGTATGTATTGTCTGGAAGATTATGACTGTGATCCCGTGGAGTTGTCAGGAATGTGTTCTTCTTTCACCACCCATCCCTCCTTTTATTCACGTGTCAAGACTTTGCAGGTAGTGGACCCGGAATGCCGTGGCATTGATCAGCGCCTTGATCAGGGTCAAGTGTTGCCATATGTCGTCAGCAAAGAGTTCCTGTATTACGTAGGGTCGCCGGAGGCGCTTGCGTCGGTTGATGGTTCCAGTTGCGTGTAGGTATGAGTTGCTTACGTATTCCCATTCTTCCTCGTTTGGTGGTCATCTAGGGCGGACGGGCACCCTCAGCGCTCGGTTCTATTGGCCAGGATTATTTCGAGATGTGAGGGATTTTGTCAGGCAGTGCGACCTGTGTCATCACGCTAAGGTGGCTAAGATGGAAAAGATCAGTCTGTACTCTGTTGACCAAGTCAAATCCAGTTGAGAAAACGTTGCACTGCGAAGTATTTGGGCCTCTAGTACGGTCTAGCAAGGGGAACAGCTATATTTTAATCGTTCTGGATTGCTTTAGTAAGTTCGTCTTTCTTATAGCCCTTCGCAGTGTTAAGAGTATGTTGGTTGTGCATGTCTTGTCTGATCGTGTTTGGTCAACCTTTGGTCCTCCGGTAAGTCTGGTTACATATAATGCTTCCTACTTTACTTCCTCCGTGTTCTGCTATATGTGTTTCCGCTGGGGTCTGAACCATTATACCTCCAGCCCCTATTTCCTTTGCGGGAACCAGGTGGAGCGGTTTAATAGAAATTTAAAATCCTCTTTGGCCTCTTTGTATCATGACCAGCAGCAAGATTAGGACCAGGAGTTGGACTTAATCAACATGGTGTTTAACTCCACTGTCCATGGGGGGGGGGGACCAAAAGCACGCCACCACGAATTGTTTTTGGGCGTGACATAATCCACCCAGTTCTGAATGTCTGGGGAGTTCCTTCACCCTTGTTGCCACTCAGCGACGCACAACGAGAATTGCTCAATTATCAGGTTATGGGTAGTTTGTCAGAAGCCCGACAAGTATTGCATTCGAGAGTGAATGCTCATCGGGCGAGAGTGAATGCTCATCGGGTTGCTGTTGACTTCCAGGCAGGGCAATTGGTGTACTGGAAGTCCTTCTCCTTGCCCTCCCGGGTTCAGGATGTGGGAAGTAAGCTTATGTTGCGGTTTGCCAGCCACTTTAGGATTGTGCGTCTGCTGGGCCCCAACACAGTCCTCTTGACTGATCGGGTGTCTGGGGCGATCGTCTGGAAGGCTCACGTAAGCCACTTGAAACACTGTCCAGAGGATGTTGACGTGTGATAAGTGTTTGTGTTTCAGGTGCACTTGTGAATCTATGCCATCCTTCTGTAATCAGGTTGCCTCGTCGAGCTCGAAGATATTATCCCGCATCGTCTGCTACTTGAGTTGTTAGCTGGTTATGTACCGGTAACTGAGTTAGGTGTGCTGTGGAGCGGAGTCGTTGTGTTTGTGTGTGTTCGTATTTTGAGTTTTGTCCGGACGTGTGTTGTAGTTTCAGTGTTTTGTGTTATTTTTGTCGTGTCGTGTTTTTGGCCACTTGTTTGTGCTGTGTGTGTTAGGAAATGCCCATTTCCCTTTCCTTTTGTTGCCCGGGCAATTATCTTTGTTTTGATATCTGGTCATATGTGCGCACTGATAGATAAATACTAGTGTATTATTGAATGAATTTTAGATTATCTTCTTATTTGTATTTCTTTATGCAGTGTTAGTCTGTATTCAGATATGTTCGCATTGCCCACTGATAGTTGTATTCAGTATATTAATGAGTGAATTTTGATAATGCTCAAATTTATATGTTTATGCTGTATTAATCTGTAATCGGATGTGTTAGTCTTTTTGTCTGGATACTTTTTACCTTTGCCAGAAACATAAATATTTAGTTTAAATATTTTAATGCATTTATTACCGTTATATAAATATCAGAGGAGACACATAAACCAATAACATGGGGCACTAGTGCCCTCCAAGCGCCCAAGAGCCAAGGAAATGCACGGCGGCCGCGGCGGTAACACGTGGCCGGCGACATCATCAGTTGCCGGCCGCAGTACGCTACTTGGCAACGCTGGTACGAGGCCCGCCGCATGCCACATGGCAACCCGGCTTGAAGCAACTGCTTGCAAAGAAGAATTCCTGTGCGCTGTTGTCGCCAGCCAGCTAACACTAGACATTAATGTATGGTACGGTACGTATATCCTTGTTTTACCCGCCCAAGAGTTTTGTGCTGGCGAGACACATGATCTAGGCACGCAGTATCTAGATCCTCATTTTCTCCATCCGAGAGTATGATGCTGGCGAGACATAGAATCTAGGCATGTACTCCACTTGTATTGATCACCAAGCGACGCACGCTTCGCTGTGAGGTAAAAGTGCCTATGTCACGAATATAACGCTCATCAATATTTCGTATCGTAAATTTTATCAAAAAAACAGGGCACTTTGTTTTGATTTGTGACAGGAAATGCAATTCCTTGAAACATCATACAACTCCACAGCTTACAGCTTAAACTTTCAAATGATTTTTAGGTTGTCAAACATTTTTTCACCTTCATATAAGACGAGTAGCAATTTTTGAAGGTCAAAAATAGAACTATGTAAAAGTAGTTGTCTTGTACACCGGAAAATACAGTAATTTATAAATGAGTGGTTGTGTATTTCTAAAAGGAGGGAGAGATTTACACAACTTAAAGAATTTTTAACCCAAAACAGTAAGTTTGACCACCTTATATTCCCCAAAAAATTGTAAATATTTCACGCCGTCATTTTTACAAGTGCAAAGTGATTTTCCAGTAGTTCTTAGAAGAAAAAATCAGATGCAGTGTCAGTTAAATATTTGAAACAATAAGATGTTGAGTGATGCACTGCGACAGGCAGTGCAGCCGACCACACAGTCGTATGGCAACAGCGCAGTGCACATAATGTGACAACATAGCACGGGAGGCAGCAGTCACGGCGACCTTGACTGCTATCTGTTATTTCCTCCCACAACATCAGCTGAACATGGGAAACAAACGTGTGCTTTTTTATTGCCTGCCATTCTGCTGGCCGTATTCTCCTAGGGCTAGAAGGTGCATTGTTGACTGGTGACTCATGCTTGTGAGCGAGCGAGTTGGGGGGGTGAGGGAGGTGGAAGAGAACAAGTAGGCACTAGCAGGGTGACAACTCTGGCATCTGCTTGGGATGTGGCTAGCTTTAGGGGGGAAGGTGAACGGAGAAGTTCTAAAAATAAACCAGCTCTATCTACAAGTTGGGAGGGGGGGAAGGTTGATGTCGAGGGGTGGGGGGAAGGTTGATGTCGTCTGACCAGCTGCCTTCTTCTTAATCCTCTCCTTCCCTCATTCCCTCCACTTCTCCCTGGCCACTGAAATACTCCAGACTCGTGGCATATGTGCACGTGTCTTATTGTAACTGCATCTAGCTCACAGTGCCGGAGGAAAGCACAAAATTACGTGATTGTCTTATCACACAACACAGCCACAGGCTGTCGCACGCTGTGCTATTCCTGCCTTCCATTCTTCTTTTCCTCTCGCTTTGCACGCGCGCACACACATACACACATTCGAACTCTAGCGCCGTGCACAAGCAGACAGCAAGGAAGCTTCAAGGTCAGCGTGACATGGGAAGGCGCGGTAACAGAAACAAAGCTAGGGCTGTACAACCGCACAGCTTTATTCATAGATTTCGCTAAAGTTACTGACATCTCTATCAAAATGACTTCAAATTACTAGGGCTTGATCCCTGTTCAGGCCAAAAAAAGTATTGAATTACAAATTAATTGAATTTCGAACTAACAAAACTCCATAGCATGTAAAATCCTATCCTCCTTATGCTCGGGACCGAATGATGGCTTCAATTTATACAACATTTCGAAATAACCGAGTTTGGATTTAATCTGTTTTAACTTGGCACTCATTTATCAAGTGAATTGCTGGCCAAATTATGTATGATTACTGGATGGTTTTTCTTTCAGGTACTTTTTTTTTTGTGTGTTTCCAATGTTGTCTTTTTGTTTCATGTTGAATCGCTGTAGCTGAATCGGCTTGTGCTCTTGTTTTCGTTCCCCTTACCTGCCCTGGGTTCTGGCGGGTCTTCGGGCCCTCTTCTGCATGCAGGCGACCAGTTCCTTCGGTGGCCCGCCACGCACCTATTCTACACGCTTCCTGCACCCCCCCACAGGACGAATCTCTTTGGCAGTCAGGGCAACGCCAACGGACTTGGATTGTGTATTGAGCACATCGTCATTTTATGATATGCAGTTTTGTTTTCACCCCGGACTTTGGACAGGGCAGGGGGGTCACTGGCCGTTTGGGCATGAACTGTACTTTTGGATTACTGGATTAACTGGATATGAACCCTGAGTGCATGTGTGATGTGGCTGCAGTGTGAACTTTAACTGTCTGGCGCGTGGTCGCGTAGTGCGCACATCTTTGACCTTCTGTTATCTTCGGGTATCGTCGGAGCCGTTCTGGCCCCCTACTCTCTCCCTCCCTTCCTTCCCCCTTAGTGGCTCGTCAGCGGGGGCGCTCCTGCCGCTCGGGGAGTCACTTCACTTCCAGCCGTTGCCTCGTGTGTTGCTTGTGTTCTCTCTTTCGGCACCCCTTCGCATTCTAGATAATGGACGTGGTAAGTTGTATTGTGTCTCATATTGGGTCACTTGTCCATCCATTAACTTGGTTCTCTGTAAGCCAAGTGTTTTCCAGTTTTCTTTAGTGTTGTTTGTTTCCGAGTGCGACGGCATGCCGAGAGACGAGCTATCTAGACCCCAT
Organism: Medauroidea extradentata; assembly: GCA_003012365.1. NCBI lineage: Eukaryota > Metazoa > Arthropoda > Insecta > Phasmatodea > Phasmatidae > Medauroidea > Medauroidea extradentata. Next base: position 13,870 of record PNEQ01083286.1, on the reverse strand, counting down.
TTTTACGTGCCTGAGTTAGTTATATTTGGTGTAACGTTAGAGTTTGCTTAACTACTTGGTTACCTGCGTGATTGTGTTCACCAAAATTGTATTTCTTGATAATCTAAATAAATGGCTTATGTTATGCACCAAACAACCGTGTGTGTTTCATGTAGAGAGTAGATGTTGCTTGGGTCAAACCCATTATTTTGTTTTTCCCATTTGTGCGCTTGTAGTTAGCACACCCTCGCGCTGAAAATACGTTAAAACCTGGATGCATAGAATAAAAAATAGTAAATAAACATAATGTCTTCAATTCCATGGGTAAAGATACATGCAACGTGCGCAAGCTACACTTTTAATAAAATGTCCGCCTAGTTAGCTGCAACTTCAGCGCCTGTGGCGGTGGAATTCCATACCACGGTTTTCAACCACTCTGAATCCAATATTACTGTGTTCAAAAGTGCGCATACACTACCAACGAGTAGTGCAAGTCATGTGACATAGGACTATGTTGTTTATTGTTTTGCTTTTTTATCACCGAATAAATTACTTTCGTTTACAAACCTAATACTATTTACGCACGTGGTTAATTGTGACTTTAACGTGAATGTGTTTCAAAGAAATGTTGCGGCAGATAATAAAAAAAAACTGGAAAATTTAAAAGTTGATAGTGTAATATTTTAAACGGTTTCGACATCCACGTCTAGGTCTACGCTATCAACCATAATTTCAAATAGTGGGCAGATCGAAAACAACACTGCCTAGCATAAATGGGAAACTTGTTAAAAGTATGTAAAAATGAAAACTTGGACAAGGGAACTTGGATTGGTTCGTGGAGGTTATGGGCATTAAACAGTAATGCTTGGGGACCATTTTACAAGAAAAGGATTCATGAAGCACTTAGAATTAGAGTAGAAAATTAGCAAGCTTCCAAAGGCTGGCTTTTCACATTTAAAGGCCATTAGAGCACACTTAAGTTATGTGGTGAAGAACTTAGTGTAATACTGATATTTTAGAAACATGGCAACCTTAATATGAAGTTCTATGTGCTTGGTACTGTGATCAAGACATTTCAGTTATTCATAATCTTTAAAATAAACAGCAATTTCAGTAATTTTTATATTTTTTTGGTTGCTTAATTTCTTCGATATTCTGAGAGTTGTCGACCTCAGTTTTGTCGTTCATGCGAAATTATATGTCAAGTAGAAATCAGTTGTATAAAACCTCTATTTAAACAAACCCCCTTACAACAAACTTGTCATTTTTTGTTCCCCTGAGTTTTTTAAATAGAGGTTTCACTTATTGTTACTTTTTTTTCTACTTGACACCTAAAAATTTTCAATAATAATAGCTAATTTAATTAGAACTATGGTCTAAGAGGAAGAGGTCTTGACACTGCGTATTCTCTCCAGCAAGAGAAAGTAGTAATTTGGTGGAAGATTTGTCTGGTTTACATCTGGTGGCGTTACAATTTTCGGAATTATTAATATAAAATTATGTTAATATGGTAAGCTGATATAGAGTAGTTATATGTTTAGTGTCCATAAAAGCATTGGCATGGGTGGAACTGTTCATATATGTCGTCTGAAAACAAATATTATATACTATTGTTTTAGTAAATATATTCTAACAAAATCTATTATTTCCTGGCTTAAAAATTTTTACAATCGTTGCAATGTGTATCTATATGTAATAAATTGTAAAATTAAACTTTATGGTTGAAAAAAAATGTGTTCCAATACAAAAATTACATTTCAATTTTTTTCTTCTATATAATACACTTGAGCAGGCTCCTAGGGTTTTGGGGTGGCTTTTAATTTGTTTTCTTAAGTTTTTATAAGTTTTTAGGGTGTTCAGAGTTTTGTGGCTTTGTTTGATGAGAGAGTGCCTTCCCTTTCTTCCTCTCTTGTTTGCCTGGTCTGGTAGGCTGTTTAGCGAGAAGAGTTGCCCCGGTTGACGGCGCTATGTCATCCCCTTTCCCGCTGGTCCTACTTCTACACTGGCCATGGAGGGTGGGCCTGGAGGGGGGGGAGGTCTAGTTCCGTCTGCCGGCGGTAGGGGCGCGAGTGAAGCGAGCAGCTGACTCGCGATGCGTGCGGAGGGCGGACACTCTTAGGTCAGACGTGGATGTGTAAACATCGAGAGCAAGAGAGGCCAAAGTGTAGTCCTATTGCACCGTGGTATTCGACAAAGACAAGGAGTCGTCACAGGCATGCGCGAGTATCGCAAGTTGCGGCTTAAGTGGCCCGCGAAACTTCTGATTTAAGGATCGCCTATCTTGCTGTTCTGTGAGTGAGTGGCTTCCCACGCCTATCAGTGGAGTTCTTTGGTGAGTTTTCCCGTCCACCTTAGCTTGAGGCCCGTTTTCCTAGCCGCGATTATCGTCCCGCTTCCTTAATATTGAGAAGGAGCAGGAGAAGTTCATGCCTGGTTGGAGGCTTTTTGGATATTTACTGTTGGATTCCGACGAAGCATAGTTCATAGTGCCCTGTTGACCAAAACACGGATAAACGTAATAGTTTTCTTAAAACGTCTGAATAGGTGACCCTTTGACACGTCGTTCACGAAGCAGTTATTCGGGAGTGTGTGTGATTGGATTGAATGAGGGAACTAAATGGTAAAGCGCACAGAGTTGTAATAAATTTTTAACAAAAGTAATGTCAACGAGACCTGTATTTACTTAGTGAAGAAGCGAATGTCAATAATTGTTCAGATTTTGTAATGGCGCGAGTGGCGACTGTGTATTCTGGTAAAAGTGGACATTAAATGCAGGTTATTGACGTCTCACATGTGTCTTTTCTTTGCTCAAGAGGAACCCTTTTATTAACTCGCTATAAGCATTGGTTATTTGAACTAGTGGGCACTTGCCCCGAATGTTGGAATTGTCATGTAAGTATTGTAAGGCACTTGGCCGGGCCTACCCATCCTTGTTTGTTCTAAAGTTTTTTTTTTGTTTCTCAATAAGTCTTTAGGTTTAGCGATAAATCTATACATGATTCTGTAAATTATGAGGTGAGCCTCCTTTCCTTCCCCGGCATCAGTATGGGCCTAATAGGACCTCGCAATGCTTTATAGTGTGTTTGGGTTTGTAACTAGCAATAGCCCATGGTGGATTGCCCGGCTTACTGGTATCAGTGCATCAAAAGTACCCATGGTGGGGGTAGTTAAAGGGACACGTGTTAGGATAGGATAAATGTATATAAATAACCTGGACTGAACAACTGCGATTGTTCAACAAGACCATGGAAGGAAGACCTAAAATAATGAACTCTAAACTGGTAATGAACCTAAGTACACTGTAATTAAATGTTAATCTAATTACGTGCGGTGGGCTGAACCATTAAGCTGTTTACTTGCCTTGATTCAGGTAAATGAGAGCATCCCAGAGGGATTTAAGTGTTATGAAAGATGTTGTTTGTTCAAATTTCCCGGGAAAGGCTATTTGTAAACGTCTATTTGTATATATGTATTGTCCAAAGAGTGCAAGGAACATGGCGGCCTGAAGAAGTGCCAACTGTGGGTATAGGCCCGAACTGTGAAAATGAAACTAGTGAGAGTGTAAATGTAACTGATATTTGGGGAGTATTGCCCGTAATCTGTATTTTAAGACTGTTTGGTACTTTCTGGTAAGAGATCGCAAGCAAAACAACAGGGGTTGCTCTCAAGAGTTACGCACGTGCGTTTCCGGAAGTGGCGGGCCTGGGCGAGTTCCGGCGAACTCGCTAACCGAGGCCGCTGGACCCCGAGAGAGGCTATCTTAGCTGGAAGGTCAAGGTGTGCGGACGTGCGTGAGGCGGCACCACGCTACCACGTGGTGAAATATATCGCCATGCATCGACGTGGTAGGCCGAGTTTTTGCAGATGTTAAGCCATGCCTGGCTTTAATATGTGAATATTAGGGCGTTTGAATAAGCATTTATTGCTACCATAATTTTTGTTGGTCGAGCCCACCGCGTCTATGTAACTAGCACATTGTAAGCACTAAACTTTGGAAAAGTAAATTGAAGAAATAATTAAGTCAAACGTTTTCTATTTCTTCTGGTATTAAGAGTTAACTCGGTGTGCTGGAACCGTGAACTGCTAGCTTGTGTTAAAACCTTTTTCGAACCCATGTGCCCAATATACTGAGTTAAGAGCTTGTGTTCTGCCGACGAGCAGATAGTAGTCGACGTGCTGGCGAGGGTGAGTACAGTTTGCCGCAGTACAGTGTCTGTTTTTAGTTAAATGGTAATATAGCCCTTCAGCTTCTGGAGTCGTCTCGTTGGAGTTCAGCTCAAGGTCACTGTGCCACTCTGCTCCCTTCAGGGGCAAGTGGAGGATTGTGGTGCTCTAGAGCAAAGAAATGCGAATTGTGGGTTTGGTATTTATACTATTATTAAAGCTAAGTAGATTGTTTACTGTGTTATGGACGCAGTGTATATGTACATTGCCAGGCATGTCTGAGCCGTCTGATTTTTTATATCGCCTTGGGCGGGCAGATCTAGTAATTTATTTGAATGAACGAGGTGTCTGGGTGACAGATGACGAAACCACAGTCGAGCTGCATCAACGTGCAATTACTTGGTTTCGCGAGGAAGAAGAGAGGCGGATGATGTTTTGCGAGTAGATAAGGGAAATGGGAGAGAAAATAACGATCGGTGGACGAGGGACTTGATTAAATCTTTACCTTGCATTGACAGCTGGGAGATAGAGCCCGTTCTGGATTTCTTAATTAGATTGTCACGAATTACGGATTTAAAGCAGGTTCCAGAAAAATGTTTGCTGGTAGGGTTGGCAGTAAAATGTATGGGGCCAAGTTTTGGCAGAAGTTCTGTCTAATGAGGATAGTTGCATAGTCGATTGTTTTCGACGATAGGTATTAAGTTGAATTTGTCCAGCCGGGGTTAGGTTCCTATGCGTAAAGCATCATGTAGAACGCTTCCAAAGACCTAATGAGACGTTCATAGCCTTTGTAGAATCTATTATTGATTAAAGTAGGGCTGTGGGAAAAACGAGAGAGGAACGGGATTTGATAGCCTTAATCATGGAAAATATTTCCCCTATGACGAGGGCCGAATGCAACTTATGTGCCTACCCAACGTCTCTGCCGGAGTTAAAGAAGTTAGCAGTGGATATACAGGGCCGCGGAGAAACGCGAAAATATATTTTGTTATTGAAAAAAAGGGTTCGGGAGGACGAAGAAATGGCCGACGGGATTGTGTGATGTCTGTAGATTTACGGAAAGTAGAGGAAAAGCCGAGATCAATGCAGAAAGAGTATCCCAGTCGAATCGGCAGGAGTGCAAATTGCAGCGATAGAGGACACTGGTTGGCCGAGTGTAGGAAGACGAAACTTAAGGTGGAGGAACGTCGGTGTTTTAAGTGTAATAAAACAGGACACCTGAGGGTGCAGTGTCCGGGAAACGGGCAAGGGCTGGAGGGGTGCGCAATCTTGTAGTCCATTTAAATCAGACACTGCGCATTAATAAAAGCTCCCCTGTGAGTAATGTGTTATCGGTGAAATGGGGACGTGGGGGAAAATATTTGAACGAATGGGCTTTGTTGGATTCGGGAGCGACAAGGAGCATAATTAGTTGGAATTTGTGGGAGCAGCTAGTAAAATTGGATGCCTCCTTAAAGGGTAAGTTAACACTTGTCGATGAATCCTGTTTTGTTACGGCCGATGGTACAAAATTACGTAGTGAGGGTAGTGTTAAGTTGCACTGTAAGATAGAGAGATTATCGTGGAATTTTAGTTTCGTGGTGATTAAAGGATTGTGTATGGAGGCGGTGCTGGGGTTCGATTTCTTGGGCTTTGTGCAGGCAACAGTGAATTTCCGGAGCAGCACTCTTTCGTTCGGTTTTAGTCCTCAGATTCAGGTAAAATTGGGGTGAAGGAACGGCGTGAGGACACACGCTATCGCAGAGGAGGATGTCATAAAAGAGCGTAACATGGATAAGATCTTGCGGGATTATGACGATGTCATCACGAACAGAATTGGGAAATGTGACGTTGTTCCATACAAGTTTTACTTGTCCGATACAACTCCCTTCAGAAGACGCCCCTTTCAGTGTTCTCCGATTAAATTAGAACACTACCGGAATAAGGTTGAGAAATTATTTCAAGCAGGGGTGATAGTCCCCTCTACCTCAGAATTTTCCTCGCCGGGATTTTCGGAAAGTAAGCCGGGGGTAAGGATTTCCGTTTAGTGGTACATCACGCTAAATTAAACGAAAGGGTGCCGGTTGACCCGTTTCCCCTTCTAATGGTTGAAGGAGCTCTGCAACATCTGGGGCGAGCTAAGTACTTCACGACGTTAGATTTGAACAGTAGCTTCTATCAAGTTCAACTGCATGAGGATTGCAGGAAGTTTACCGCATTTAGTACACCCTGGGCACAGTTCGAATTTACTAGAATCCCCATGGGGAGTAACTTTGGTAATCAGGCGTTAAGTAGAGTATTAGATCAGGTATTAAAGGATCTAAAATTTAAGTTTGTGCTTCATTACATCGATGATGTCATTGTCTATAGTGAGACCTGGGAAGAGCATTTGCAGCACGTTAGGGCGGTGTTGGACGCGTTGAGAGGGTCGGGCCTGACCATTAATCCTAAGAAAGTGGAACTAGATAAAAGGTTTGTAAAATTTGTGGGATATATAATAGGGGGAGGGCAGCTTAAGGTGAACACTGAGAAAATAATACAGATTCTGAATTTCCCTCGGCCTACGACGGTGAGAGGCATACAAGGTTCATGTGGATGGTCGGTTATTATGCGAGATTTATACCTAACCTCTCCGATATCGCTGAGCCGTTAAATAGGCTCAAAAGGAAGGGAGTTAACTTTGAGTGGAGGAGGGAGCAGCAACGAGCATTCGAACGAAACCTTGAAACAATTATTATGCGAGGAACCAGTTTTGTCCTTGCCGGAATTTTAGCAAGCCCTTCAATCTACACGTTGATGCTTCGGCACTTGCGTTGGGAGCAGTGTTAAGATAAAATACGACTGGAAATGAACCGTTTCACCCAGTGGCTTATGAGAGTAGGGTTTTGAGTGAGTCGGAAAGGAAACTCAGTGCATATGAGTAAGAATGCTTGGCATGTGAGATTTGGCATGGGACGTTTCCAGGGCTTCCTGGAGGAGAAAGAGTTTAATTTGCATACCGACAATCAGGCCCTGTCGTGGGTCTTGGGACATCCCCCCAGCTTGGGAAGTTGGTGCGGTGGGTTTTGAGGTTGAACAAGTTTCGCTTTAAAATACATCACGTCTGTGGGGTAGCTAATCCCGTCGCGGACGCGCTCTCTCAAATGTTCGAGTCGGAACATTTTGCAGTGCCGCAGGAAAGAAAGAGGGATCTGGTAGGCTCGTTGTTGTGCCTTATGTGGTGAGTAACGGGATATTGTATTACTCGGAGCATGGCTCGAGGAAAAGAGTGGTGGTTCCCAAGGCCGTCTGCCAGGAGGGGGCCATTTGGGTATTGCAAGGACGAAAGAAAAAATTAGCCAAAAATTTTATTGGGCCGGTATGAATGGTGATATTAAGAATTACGTTAAAACTTGTGAAAATTGTCAAAAATTTAAGGCTCCTAAGAATACCAAGTTGGGACTTTATTGATATGCACCTTTGCCCACGGGCTAGTGGGTTCTTCTGCTGCATATATTTGGACCCTTAATTCGTTCTAAGAAGTGCCTTGTTGCACTCTTGGTGATCTTAGAAATTTTCTCCAAATTTACCTTCCTACTGCCCATTAGAAACATGAAGGCTCGTGTTCTTACAGAAGTTTTGGTAAACCAAGTGTGGAAAATTTTTGGGACTCCGGCCGAACTAGTCAGTGATAATGCGGCCAGTTTCTCTGGCAATGATTTTAAAATCATGTGTAGCGAATGGGGGATAAAGCATTCGTTCAGTAGCCCGCACTTTCCGCAAGGGAATATGGTAGAACGAGTCAACCGGAATCTCAAGGTTGCATTGGGGATTTTCAGTGACCCGGTTCATAATGGGTGGGATGTGCAGGTTCCTTGGATCAACTTAGATTTTAATGATGCGCTGCATGAAAATAGGGTGAAAATCCCTCTCAAATCTTTCTGGGTCGGCGCCTAACGCATCCCTTGCTTAATGTTTGGGGTATCCCCCCTCTGGATTCTATCCACTCTGAGCCTCAACGCAGGTTTTGATGACTCTGGTAAAAGATTGGTTGGTGGAAGCGCAATTAGGGGAAGCGCGTAGGTATAACATGGGAAGGTCTGCGAACCCCTTTAAAGTAGAGGACTTGGTGCTCTGTAGGAGTTTTCACCTCTCAGATCTCACGTTCAAGGTTTCAGCTAAGTTTTATCCTCGGTATGAAGGCCCATACAGGCTACAGAGATGCCTCGGTGAAAACACCTAGTTAATGCATAAACAGGAGGATGCTTTTGTTGTGAGAAAAGCACATGTTGTGCATTTAAAATTGTACCATCCTAGACCTTAAGAGTCACTTTGTTTTAATGTGTTTGTGTATGTATCGCTGGCCAGTTTGTTGTTTATGTTGCGTGACGCCTTAGATTAAGCAATGCATAGTGTGTTTAAAGGTACCCAATGTATATGTAAAAGGTTATTACTGAGCGCTCAATATGTACATTGATGGAACAGTGTAATTAGTTGCATGTGGCAACACTTTTGGCTGTGTATTTAGAGAATGTTGTGGCCATTTGTTTGGGATTTAATATGTTTTAAGGTAGGCACAAGCTCTAAAATGTTAACAATGAAGCTTTTGTGGTCAAGAGTGTTTGATTACAGTGTATTATATTGTAAGTGCCATAGGGGTGAATTGGTAATGTGAGAGATTTTACCCTTGTATGATTGGGTGTATTGAGGTGCGTTAATTTTTTTTACCCTAAGGGGCATAATCCCTGATAGTGTTACTTGTGGTTTTTGCTATATTATGATGGTATTGTTATTATGTATATCACTTGTTATGTGTTTGAGTGTCAAAGGTGTGCTGAATGAGTGGAAGTGGTTGAAGTCGGTTTCGGGGTTGTTCTCCGGATTAAGGTGTTGATAGGGCGGGGGTTGAGCGGGTTCCTAGGGTTTTGGGGTGGGTTTTTAGTTTGTTTTCTTAAGTTTTTATAAGTTTTTAGAGGGTTTTGTGGCTTTGTTTGAGAGTCTGCCTTCTCTTTCTTCCTCTCTTGTTTGCCTGGTCTGGTAGGCTGTTTAGCGAGAAGAGTTGCCCCGGTTGACGGCGCTATGTCTTCCCCTTTCCCGCCGGTCCTACTTCTACACTGGCCATGGAGGGCGGGGCCTGGAGGGGGGGAGGTCTAGTTCCGTCTGTCAGCGGTAGGGGCGCGAGTGAAGCAAGCAGCTGACTCGCGATACGTGCGGAGGGAGGACACTCTTAGGTCAGACGTGGATGTGTAAACATTGAGAGCTAGAGAGGCCGGAGTGTGGTCCTATTGCACCGTGGTATTCGACGGAGACAAGGAGTCGTCACAGGCATGCAGGAGTATCGCAAGTCGCGGCCTAAGTGGCCCGCAAAACTTCTGGTTTAAGGATCGCCTGTCTTGCTGTTCTGTGAGTGAGTGGCTTCCCACGCCTATCAGTGGAGTTCTTTGGTGAGTTTTCCCGTCCACCTTAGCTTGAGGCCCGTTCACCTAGCCGCGATTGAGAAGGAGCGGGAGAAGTTCATGCCTGGTTAGAGGCTTCTTGGATATTTACTGTTGGATTTCGACAAAGCATAGTTCATAGTGACCTGTTGAACAAATCATGGATAAACGTAATAGTTTTCTTAAAACGTCTGAATAAGTGACCTTTTGACACGTCATTCACGAAGCAGTTATTCGGGAGTGTGGTGTGATTGTATTGAATGAGGGAACTAAATGGTAAAGCGCACCGAGTTGTAATAAATTTTTAACGAGTGTAATGTCAACGAGACCTGTATTTACTTAGTGAAGAAGTGAATGTCAATAATTGTTCAGATTTTGCAATGGCCTGAGTGGTGACTGTGTATTCTGGTAAAAGTGGGCATTAAATGTAGGTTATTGACATCACTCGCGTGTTTTCTTTGCTCGAGATGTACCCTTTCATTAACTCACTATAAGCATTTGTTATTTGAACTGTTGGGGACTTGCCCCGAATGTTGGAATTGTCATGTAAGAGTCTGTTTTTAGTTAAATGGTAATATAGGCCTTCAGCCTCTGGAGTCGTCTCCTTGGAGTTCGGCTCACACTCAATTCCGATAACTTCACATTTTAAGCTAAGCCAAATACAAAACAAGACAAATTTTCCACTAAATTACCACTAGCGCTCAGCGACAAAAAGGGAGTCAGATTTTATTCCTCAGTGTAAAGACTTCTACCTTCATAGACCATGGTTACAATGAACTGAAGTTGCAAGAGCATATGACAGTGCAAGAAAACATCTTTAAATTAAAATAAAATAATGCATACAAGCATTATTACTGTGACAGATTGATCACAGAGTGATTACGTGTATGTAAAATTTGTATTAATATCTTTCCATTGTTTTTGTTTTATCTTGTACTGTTTATAAAATAATAGAAGAATGTGTTGATCATGTAATGGAAGAAGAATGTGAATTATTACCAGTAAAGAAGGGCTCACTGCAATGCGTTGAAGAAATGCATTTGGTAGTTAAAAACCCTAACGTCCAGTGATAGGTAAAGCAAAAACACAGAGATTGTTTAAGGGCATTGATATTGGTGAATCTTCCAGTAAATTATTACAATAAAAAAGGAACATGGATGACGAGACATATTTTTCAAAGCTGGTTTAAAGATAAATTTGTTCCCAGTGTTCAGTCTTTCTTTACAGAAAAGGTTTGCAGCAAAAAACAGTTTTGCTGTTGGATAATGCTGCTACACGTTCCGAGACCATTCATACATCAGGTGATACAGTAGTTTAATTACAGTAAAATTTCTTCCAACCAATGTATCTTCATTGATACAGTCCATCCACCAAGGAGTCATTGAGTTGATGAAGTGCCATTACTGATCTGACCTTTTGAAAACTCTTGCAAATGAAGACAATCTGACAAAATTTAGGAAGAAACTCACAATTCTAGATGCACTATACAGATTTCGAAAGCATGGTCATACGTGAGACCAGAAACACTTAATCGTTCATGGCGGAAAATTCTTTCAGAAATAGAAGAATCTGACTTTTTGGTTTCCCACATGATGAACCAAAAAACACTCAAATGCTTACCCTATTTCTGGTAGACGGCTGGACAGACACACGCCCTGTCCAGTCAAAAATGGAAAAGTAGAGCAAGGCTGTGAATCCACGGTTGTACAAATACACACAATACATAAAGGATAACTCAAGTAAGGAGTGAATCTACTTTACGAACACACAATACGTGAATCAGTGATGTCAAATGTATTGGCAATTTGAAATTTACAGGATTGAACACACAAGCTCAAAGATACATACGAAAACGCAATTGAAAGTTACAATAAATACGGACCTGCAGCAAGGATACATTTACATTAATATAATAAATAGCATAATTACCCAAAAGACCTGACTCTGATCCACTCGCCACATCGACGCTCAGCCGGCACGTAATTAATTAGAAAGAGAGAGAAAGGTAAGACAAACAAAGAAAGCTAAATGAAAACAATACTAATATCAAAGAAACGAAACTAGGGCAAACACGTGATTTACCGAACCGTAAAGAACACCGGAAAGTACGACCCTATTCAAAGAAAGTTAACTTACCAATCTGACGTATGCAGACTGAGCGTCAAGGTAGCGAGTAGCAGGCAACCTTGCTCGGCGAGCGTAGGATACAGAGTGCCGGAGCACATGACGGCAGAAGGCCAGGTAGAGCAGGGGAAGTAGGGAATGGAAAGGGACTACAGGAGGGAGGCGACGAAGATAGCCTATGGGACCTAAACGTTCACGAAGATCGGTGAGGCGGCTCATAAAAAGGGGCGCTTCCCAAACACAGGGACACAGACGATAAAGTCCAAGTTCCACTGGGCACTATAGTCATTCATAAGGCATAATATAATAAACTGAGGCTGAGTAGAAAGTTCATACACAAGAAATCTTCAGGTGTTCTTGTAAGGCCGTGCTGTACCAGCACAAACTCATGTGACATCAATGGTTTGTAAATAAAAATATTCGCGAAACAGTTGTAAAGTGCCTACATTAGTATAAATGTTGCGACGATTCTGTTGATTGGGTGCTCGTTCGTGACCCGCGTTTGGTTATAATAAGAGGTGTCTATGCTCTGTCTCTTACGTGATTAATGTTGGATGATTGGGTTCGTATTTAGTAATGTTGTAGTATGCCCGGCTAGCTCTAATTGAAATAAAATAACAAAGAAGTTTCTTTTTAAATCGGCCTAAGGGACTCACGCACTGCGGGTTGCGTCACGAGAGGTAGATACTTAAAGTTTCTTTCGACGAAAATAATAGGCGCTTCCTCCGGCGGCTTTTGAACGGTCACGACGTTAATTATGTTGCAGGTACCGGCCGCGATCACCCGAAAAGTCCACCCACCGGTGACCCCGAGCTCGCTGTCCACCGTCCTTACAAACCCGACGACGAATATCCCGACACCTGTCCCCCCGAGCTCACACACACCCGGCTCGTCTTAAGACTACATTCTTAGTGCCCCGCGTTTCGCAACTTTGCCCTCCTGGGCGGCGTCCCCTTCCCGCCCCACCGGACTCATGGGGGCGGGTAGGTTCCCCCGACCAATCAGAGCGAAGACCTGGCCCGAACATTGCGTGCATCCCTTGTGGAAGCTCCGTATTTATTTAAAATCAAATTAAACATGGGCACCTTCTCACAGCAATTACAAATAAAACAGTTAGCCTAATTACTACTTGCTATCTTTAATTAATATAATTCTAGTTCAAATTACATACGTTACACGGGGTCTGTTGGGGGAGGGGAAAAAGAGAAGAAATGTGTAGGCGAGAGAGAGAGGATTGTATGGCAAGGGGACAGGGGGAGGTCGGGCGCCCCCGCCCCTTCTAGAACAGCATGTGGTACGGCCCACGCATCATCTGCTCTATTGTCGCCAGACCGGCGGGCAATTATCCCTCTTAAAAACTATAATCATTATACATAAAATTATCTTAACGTTACTAGCATATTCGAGTCTGTGACATTCCACAGGTTAAAACAATACCAGACACGATACCTCTGTGATAATATTAGTAATAGTCATATTTTCTACTGTTTTTATACTGGCCTATCATAGGGTCCCACAGACACCTCACAATCAATACTGAAGTTAAAATGGATGACAATATGTTACATATGACAATAAAGGCCCCTTCATTACAATCAATCATCATAATTAACCTAAACTACATTAATTTATATGTAAAAATATAAATAAAATCGGGCCGTCACAACGTCTTACTTACAGTAATTCAGCATAATACTGCTATCTATTTGCGCTGCTGTAAACATCAAGAAATACGAAATAATTACCTGTAAACTACTGCTATCTAATGGTACTGCTGGAAAGTAAACGGAAAAAACTGTCAATTCTGGCATTTCATAGTTTATTATAAAACTTTTTTTTCCTATAGTGGCTAAGTATGGCTCCTAATATAAAATAACGCAAGCTTTGCACTCTATTCCTTTCCTGTGGTGTTGAACTCTCTACTGAGTACTCCTGCTTCTATCTCGCGGTAATAATACAAACTACAAACTCCAGTCGTTTCTACTAGTGGGCGATGCCAGTATACAATGCGATGTGATGGATTTATCACAGAATGATTATATGTACAATTTATGTATTAATATCTTTGCATTATTTTGTTTTTATCTTGGACTGTTTATAAAATAACAGATGAATGTGTTAACCTATGTAATGGAAGAAGAAATTGAATATTTGAAGGATTTGGATTATAAAGACAGCATGTACAGAAATGTTGAATACATAGCTAAATT
>PNEQ01083270.1:6763-16860 GCA_003012365.1 Medauroidea extradentata | reverse complement strand
ATTCTGTATTCCCCCAACAATTTTTTGTAAGCCTTTCATCTAACTTTTCAACATAAAATAAAAGTAAAGGTCTAGAATCAAGTAGAATACAAAACTAAACCCACAACAGGTATTATATAATCATTAATATATATATATTTTTTGGGGGGCTAAGGGGGGGGGTTAGAACCCCTAAAACCCCCCCCTGGCTACGCCCCTGGTTATCTGTTCTTCAGAATCACATTCAACGAGAAACTACTAACATGAGGAGAAGCATATGTGCAGAAGAAAGGCTTGCAATCACATTAAGGTAAATTATTTAGTTTGTTTTGTTGTAAATATACCCATAAAATAACATAATATATATTTTAGAATACGTTTTATGTATTTAATAATTGTAGTGATATGGGATGAAATGTTGTTTTAAGCAAAGTATATAATTGGTTTACTGCAGGAATGGAGACAATTTGAGAAACAGCACTACAAGTTTATATATCAAAATAAATTTGCAACAATCTAGTTATAGGGCGTTAACTCTTGACACTGTATAACTTGTCTGTCAAATTTCCCAACCATTAGACCATGACACACATAAAAAAACACATTATAGTTCTTAGCACAAATACGTAATACTAGTGTAAACAATCATTTCAATATTTCATATGCTGTAGCAGCATTACATACTAAATATTATAAGTAGCTTACAATGTTTCCTGCCACACAAAACACAGCAGCGATTCACACTAACGGTTGTCAAGGCAAAAACATGTCGCGAATAATGGATCCTTCCGCGGACACATCTGATGCTGCAGAAACATTTGAATCTTCAGGCGTGTACACATGTGTAGCTGCAAGTGTATCAACTGTACGCACAGTTGAAGTGCCGGTATGTGAAGAGAAAGGACCATGGATAAAAGTATTAGGCGAAATCTGAGACCTATTGATAGAAGAGAAGTCGCTGTGTGGAACACATGCTTGTGGGAAAGTATGCTGGTATGGAAAGTTGTATTGCAACTTATACTTCCGGAAAACGTTTTACAAGTCACATTTCACATCCAGTTTATTTCCCTCGGGAATTGATTTCATTTCCGGTAAGAGTGATAAAAGAAATAGTTTATCTGGGTCGTCTTCACAAATGTCCTTCGATAATTTCTTGTCCATGCTCTTCGAAATTTTTTCTAATATGTCCCGATCTATAGATGCCTTTTTTCGTTTTTTTCCTTGCGAAGAATTGGAGCCCTCGTTTCTGGCAAGTGCGCCATTTTCTTCATGTTGTATTTCACAGCTGTCTTCCAGGTCCAACGATGATGTGGTTGATCGAGGTTCAGCAAGAGGTGTCAGAAACTGAAGTTGATTATAAAAAACATACTGCTTGCGACGTGATGCTGCTGATCCACTTTTGGTGTTCTTTTGTTTTGACACTTCCCTGTTGAAACTATCTCTCAAGCTCTTCCATCTTCGCTGCAGTTGTGTTGCTGTAAATTTTCAGTGTTTGTTATGTTAACAAGGGTGTTACAAGGCGTAAATACTATTGATACAATGCTTAGAAACTATGCGACGTAGCATTTGTTACAAACTAGATGTAATCAACGTTCTGTATTCAACCACTCTGTTTTTTGTTATTATTTAGTATAAAAGTTAAATAAAACAGTGTTTTATAATAGCCTATGTTTTAAAAGCGCACTTAAAAGTATAAAATACTTATTTATTTTCCCATTCAAGTTTATAGCACCATACAGATTCTCAATATTGTACTTGTCCAGAAAAGTTATGATTGCGAATTTAATAAAGCTACGAATATGCTTCTAGAATTTAAAACAAAAAACGTAGGGGTGCTTGCAATCGATATTAAGGTGTGCAGGAAGTAGCTGTCGCTCAGAAATTTCGCACAGCAGTTCATATCATTTACAGTACAATAAAATTCTTGACTCAGGTGAACTATTCATGTATTAATAATTAACTATTGAATGCGCCCTACATTTTTTTTTTTTTTTTTAATCTTACGAGCATCACAGCTTTCAACAGTTTGCAATCAGGAATCTTCAGAGAAATATATGCGATGTTAAATACGAGCATTGTGTTATTAATATATGTGGAAACAGGATGATTAATTTTTTACTTCCATAGCCCGTGAAAAAAAAATGCGGTACTGTACAATATAAAATACTTTTTTATTTAACTATTTTATAATTTAAACATTTGTTGAAAACATGATATATTTTTGTTTTTATTATTTTAAAGCTGAAAAATTCGAACCAGAAGATCTGCATGTCAATTAAAACATAATAACTCGCTTTATTGTCTCTCTAAAGTCGATTCGAAGGAATGGTAGGTAAGTGGGCTGACCACTTCCCCACCGTTGCTCTATAGCGAGTAAATATATCGTTGTAATATAGTTTGCAGCAACGTTTAAAGTTTCAAGTTAGTTTAAAACTATTGTTAATTTTTCACCGAACAGACAAACAGACTATACAAGAGCTTGAGTTAATAAAACATGGTAAACAATCATGGTCATACAGTTATGAGTAAATATGTACAATTTTGATTTTCTGTGAATGTACAAGTTCATAGCTAACACAGGGTTCTATTTTTGTTGTATTTTGTTCCCAGGTATCTAGCTACTGGATGTTCATTCTCCGATCTACATTTCACCTATAGATGTGGAGTATCTACAGCACGAACTATTTTGAGGAATGTATGTATTAATATTTGGCAACAAGTCAAGGATTTATGCATTCCGTTACCTACGGAAAAAGACTGGCTGAAAATTGCTGATGGATTTTTTAAGCACGCAAATTTTCCCAATTGTCTAGGATGCATTGATGGGAAGCATATCAGGGTTATAAAGCCGGTGCATAGTGGATCGCTTTATTATTGTCATAAGCAATTCTTTTCCCTGGTATTGTTCGGATCCAAGCATATTTAAGAACAGTGCCCTTTTTCAGCGACTGCACAACCATTCACTGAACCTTCCCGAAAGCAAACCTATTTCACGCGTTGGCAGACCTCTTCCTTTCACATTCATTGGCGACGAAGCATTTGGCTTATCAGAATATATGCAGCGCCCATATGGAGGAAAAAATTTGACATACAAGAAAAGAGTTTACAATTATCGTCTATCACGTGCTCGACGTTACATAGAATGCACATTTGGGTTGTTAGCAAACAAGTGGCGAATATTTCATAGGCCCCTAAACGTTTCTACAGATTTTGCTGATGATATTGTTAAGGCGTGCTGTGTGTTGCACAACTTTGTTCGGAAAAGGGACGGTTTTAATTTTGACCATACTCTAACTGTTCCAGGATTTGAAGAAGTAAACGTCAAAGCACCTTGTCAAAACAGGTCAGTAAATTCAATTCGTGCTGAATTTGCAAATTATTTTGTAAGTGAAGAAGGATCTGTACCGTGTCAAAACAGTAAAATATGAAGAACAGTCGTAATTGACCTTAACAGTATTGTCGTAAGGCACAGATAAACTAATACCTGGACTGTAGATTACAATCATGTTTAAAACTGGCGCACTATTTTTGTGTAATTATAATTTATATTTGATGTTAAATGGAACTCGAATTGAAGAACTGAGAATATGTTAAGCTCTTTATAATGATACATAATTCATATGTTCAAATCGGTGTCAAATGTTTTCAATCTAAACTTGCTGTTTACAATAGTTTTATTAATCAACTATTGTGTTTATGATTTTATATGACTTGTTAATAAATAAATTTACTATACATTACTTTTTTGAGGATTATCTTTCTAATAGAAAGAAGACATTTTACCTGTAGGCCAATCTTTTGCATCGTTACAATAAACTAAGTCGAATATTTTTTACGTTTGTTTTAATCAAGATTGTATTTTGTTAATCGACTCTGGATGAAACAATCCGATGTTGTGTCAACATAATATTTAAATTTAAAGTTATTTAATTCGACAGGTTTAGAAACGGTTGTTATAAGTGCGCTTTGTAAACAGAGAAAATAATAATATTCTAAGTAGATACTTGCTATGATAGTAGCTTACCTGCTGTATTCTTTTCGGCTGGAGTTTTTCCTTCGAAATCTGGAATGAATTTTAAACAAATCTCTTCCCAGGCGTTTATCTTATCAATTCTGTTGCTGTACTGCACTGATCTCGTATCCCATATTGCTGGATGGTTTTCAATTTCAGTGATAAACAGTTCTGTATCGAACGAGAGCAGCCTTCTTTGACTGTCGCGCCACTACTAACCAACAGAGTGGTCCATGTGCTGAGCTGCCGCGCCACTGGTGGCCGCCACCGGTAGCGGGGACCGGCCACCGATATTCCGTGTGGCGCGACTGTCGCAGCTGCTGTGGCCCGTGTGTAGGGTTACCAGACACTGAGAATAATAAAGGAGGACATTCATCTCGCAGAAAAAGGAGGACAAAAAAAATTTTTTTTAAAATATGAATTATAATGGAGTTCCAAGATTTTGCAATATTTTAGTATTTAATATAATGTTTCAGTATAGAGAACCAAACAAACTATACATATACAGCATTTTAAAAACACATTTTTCACATGATAACTACTTTAAATATAATGGACACCATATTGTTATGTGAATAGCCAACCACATCATTTCTATATGAAAAAAATGTTCAATAAGTGAATAACCCAGTACAAACATACTGCATAAAACGCAACATATTACATATACCACACAGAATAACTCATTTTTTCAATGAATGTTACAGTTTGTTGCATGAACAACTAAAAGTTAACTATTTACATAATTAGCAGACAGATGAATTTAATATTTTTCAGAGGAACTAATTTTGTTTAAGATTTTAGGGTTTTTAAGCAAATATGAGTAAAAGTTTTTGCAGGTTGTTTTTTTGAAGTTATAAACAACTGTGATGATGGATTTGACAGTTTCTGGTAGAAGTCTGTTTCTCTCCTTTGTCCACTGACTGCTTATGATGGAAAAAATTCTTTCAACTGACGCATTGTGTCCTGGTATAGATTAAAAAATTCTCATATTTTCAAAAGTTCAGAGAATTGGCCCGAATTAGTACATTCACTAAAAATGTTTTCCATATCACATCCAAACTCTCTTCAAAGAAACTTTCATTTTGCTCCTTGATAAATGCTGTCGAATAACAGAACTGGTCAAAAAGTCTGACATCATCGACAGCAATACTCTTGTTCTTCAAATATGTAATGCTTGGTAACAAATCGTCGAATTCAATATTTCGTCTGTATTTCAAGTACATCCACTTGAAGCACTGAAATTCTTACAAATTTACTGTCCACTTTTCTAAATAGTTTATGCATGCTTCATACAGAATCTGACATTCACCTAAAAAATCAGAACAGTGTTCTACCGTACACAATCCCGCTTGTTTGCAATTATTAATCAATTCTCTCACTTACTAAGGAACAAAGGTGTGACGGTGCCTTTCTTTGAGACAATGATGTGTTGCCTCCAGGTGGTTCACAACTTACAAAATACAATTTCTTTCCTTTTCAATAGCCAGTATTTTTGAATCGAAAACAGACATAAGAGGGTGTAGAAACCACAAGTAGATTTCTGAAAATTCGCCTCCAAAAATTTTTTTGATCATGTGTGGTGGCTGTGGTTGACTAAGAAAGTATGATTTCAAAGCTGTAAATAATTTAAGAATTCGCTCAATAGCTGGGAAAAGACTCAACCAACGAGTTTTACTGTGAGATACCAGTTGTTGATAATCTAAATCAACTGAGTCTCAGAACTCCTTGAGAGATTCTGTGCGAACTGTAGACACGGAAAATTAAATTGAAAATTTTCATGACTAATGATTCAATATCATATTTTAACAAGTCAGTACCATGCTGTAATGTATTATGCAAAATATGTGCTGGACAACCAACTCCTACGATTTCTCTACCGAGCCTGGTTTTTAGAAATGAATACACATTTCGTCCCTCTTTTCTGTTCAACCCACCACAGTTAACGTTCGCATTGTCTCCAGAATGCGCAACACATTTCGAGGCAAGGCCATACTTTTCTAAGGTCAACAAAATAAAATTTGTTATAGTCTCAGACTGTTCGTTTTCTAGGGCTTGCATTTCAATAACCTTTGTTTTTATCCCACCTTCTTTCCAGTCAAAATATTGAATAAGAATGGGAAATACCTTCATTGATCCATGGTTGCTGGCGTCTGTAGCGACACCAAAACATGAAATATTTCCTAATGTCTCAACAACAATGTTGATTGCAAGTAGATGGAAAAAGGGACTACTGGGGCAGGGGGTTGGGGGTGGGGACCAGGGGACACACGACGGCCAACTTGGATGACATCACCGCCGCCATCTTGGATTGCATCACTTCTGGATGCCATCTTGGATTGCATCACTTCCAGTCGCCATCTTTGATGACATTGCCCTTGTCGACCATCTTGTATTCTAGAATTTTCTACTCTATCATTCCATGGGTCCCCATTACAATCTCCCTGCTCTGGCTCCCTCCTACTTCTACTCTGTCATTCCATCTGGCTGCCTTCTCTTGCTCTATAATTCAATCTGGTCCCCATTCCAATCCCCTATATGATTCTCTTGCTCTGTCATTCCATCTGCTCCCCATTCCAATCCCCTGCATGATTCTCTTGCTCTGTCATTCCATCTGCTCCCCATTCCAATCCCCTATACGATTCTCTTGCTCTGTCATTTTATCTGCTCCCCATTCCAATCCCCCCTGCTCTGGTCTGGTGAATCGACCATGGCCAGCCATGACTCATGCTCTGTCATTCCATGGCTCCCCACCCCTGCTCTGGCTCCCCAGACCAACTCGCCGGCTCTGGTCTGATGAATCGACCATGCCCAGCCCCGACTCATGCTCTGTCATTCCATCTGGTCCCCAGACCAACACCCCTGCTCCCGAAGAATCGACCATGGCCTGTTGACTCCCCAAACCAACACCCATCCATTTGTCGTTCTACTCATGCTCTGTCATTCCATCTGGTCCCTATCCAAATCCCCCCTTTTCGTATACACAGCATAATCCTCTCTCTCTGCTACAGTGGCGGTCCCCAGACCAGTCCCTCCACCCTGGCACCCTCCCCATGCTCTGTAGAGTCAGTCATCCCTGCCGACCCTTGGGTTGGTAGGCAAGCACTAAGATACTACAAATTTCGAGAGCCCAAGACAGAGCTATTACATTCATAACTATTTCAGTTTTTTTAAACCTTGTAATAGTATGCTATGTAAATATTGATTGCATGTACATGGAGATTGCGAGAGCCCAAGACAGAGCTATGACATTCATAATTTTTTCAGTTTTTTAAAACCTTTTGTAATAGTGTGCTATGTAAACATTGATTGCGTGTACATGGACTGTTGCATCTGATGCTCTTTAAGAAAAGTAATGATAGGCATACGAAATAATGTCTCACATATACACATTGTTAAGTTTAAAGAAAATCACATTTATTAAATTACTATTTACACAATATACAAAAAAACACTATTATTCTCGAGTCGGCTGGGCAGGTCCTTGCCCTACCAATGTCCTGAGGTGGACAAGGACTTCCTCCTGGAAGTGAGCTGTGGCGGTGTGTTGGATCTCTGCCATGGCATGCTGGGCCTGCAGTTGGAGCTGCAGGTCCAGTATCTCCTCCTGCTGACCCCGAACCTGGGCCCGCAGCGCAGCGATCTCTCGCCTGACCTCCTCCCCCACATCGACACCCTCTTCACCGTCGGAGAAGGCGCCAATGTCCTCCTCATCACTGTCGTCTGTCTCCTCCACCACAGGCACCATAGGTGCCACTGCCATCACAGGTCGCACTGGAGTGTGAACTCTCTTCGGAGCAGGCCCAGAGAAGTTGGCAGGCCGTTTCCCTGGCCCAAAAACACCAACGGATTCCACCCCGCTGGAGACATTAGCATCCTGCTGCTGCATGAGGATCTGTGTTGATGGTGACGGTAGTGGTGGAGCTGATGCCTGACAAGCAGACACCCCAGCCTCAACAGCATCATACACCTTGTCCAGAGCACAGTCGTCATCGCTATCTCACACATACATTTTGCTCGACATGTTAACGTAGACTGAAGTCACACGAGCTCCTCGCTGTACACATCCCCTCCCCTCCAGCCAAGACTGCACTACCCCTCCCTGCATGTGGTCACAATCTACGTCACAAGTCTTAGGGTTGACCCAGGTGCCACCAAGTCGGCTAGTTAATGGGATGGTCTCAACCTGCACGCTAGCTACTACCTGGAAGCGATGGAGCATGAGTCAGGGGGAGGGATCCATGCGTCGCCGAGCTTAATGACCTAAGCCATTACACCTTCGGACAGCCCCTGCTCTTCGCGAGGGCGAGATGACGAAACTGCATGTCTTACCCCAATCATCTTATCTACTCGAGTTTCAACTTGTTCAAAGTTTGTCATCACTGGATGCTGTTTAGGCACCCCAAAAGCCGTGTGACGTGTCAAGTTTATTTTGCTTTTGTGGGGCATAGTCATTTATGAATGTATGCATATGTAATATTCAACCAGCTAATAAATTACAATTAAAAATACATATGTTTGCACGTGTCGGAGCCTTCCCTCACACTCACCATCTGCATATTACTATGCAGACAGTTCCTCGAGGCTTGGGTCTGGGCAATATAATATGCTGATAAAACTTTTTTTCTAGCATTATCAGCATATTGTACAGGCGGTTTAGAGGCCGAAAAAGGAAAGCTTCCCTCTAGGAATTAGTTCCCTAACAACAAAGCGAACGTGGAACGCACAGAAAGATGACAGCAAAAAAGAAGAATAGTAAAGATGTATAGATAGAGGAAGAGAGAAGAAATAAAGTAATAGAATAAAATGTGAGTACAATACTACCATCAATTATTACAGTGTGAATTGTATGAATAACCATTTCACATTCACCAACTTCGATGCGTGAAATCGTAAATGCATAATAGTGGATCTATTTTCTAGATGAGGAAGTATTCTTCTTTCACGATGCCAGAACTCTCACACTCTTAGCGTCCCCTCACCTCTTACCACCCAGCAAGCAGCCTGAAGCTAACTTCCCTGGAATGATCATCTAGATCATTGGGCACTGAGCACGAGATCCTTGCATCTTCAAGCCATCGTCTCAGTGTTGAAGTTCATCGATGATGGTGTTGAAGCTCATAGCAATGAAAAATCTTGACGTAGTGCTGAAAAACATGTAAACTACTAACTAGTAAAATAAAAAAAAAACATCTTGACCAAAGGATGATGATTCTCAGCCGACTTTATAACCGTATGGTACGGTGTGAAGACCATCTTCACAAATCTGTCGCTTGTCGTCCATCCACGTGAGTGCCAGTTTATTGGTGCATTGCGTATATATTTCATGATGGTATGATCTGATGTTGTTGACAGTTACTCGCATCACTTGCTGTTCCATCAGTATACGCTTATAGTCCTCGTAAGACATTGTGTTTTTAACGACATATTTTTGGATTCCTTTGGCCCTCTTAATTTCTTTGCTGGAACACTTGTACATATACAATTTGGCTCTCAGCCCAACAAACTCGGACATGTCGTCTCCACCACACTCATCCTTGAACTTGCCAATCACCTTTTTGTTGGCAGGTGAATAGCAAGGATGGGTGGGCGGATATCCGCTCATGTCCACATACAAGTTCCATTCGTTGCGGCTTCTCTTGTCCTCCATCAATTTTCCGAATGTGGCGTTGTTCATCAACTTAAAAAAGTCCTTTTCAAATTCATTTGCAGCCATCTTGTGTTTCTGCGTATTCAAATCTATGTAAGGTTTCAGCCATGATATTTGGTTGAATTGCAGTACTCGATGCACCTTCTTCAGCACCGACCCATGACTGATTGCCTGTTTCAAATTAACGTAGTGAATAACATAATTAGTTTTGCTGTGAAGGGTAGTCATGAGATTGGTTTGTTTGGACCCGCGAGGGCGCTCGTTCACCGGCATGAATGGCAGGTCCTTGTGATCTTTGTGGAGTGATGATGGATATTCCACATCTACCTCCAATATGTAGCCCACATCACTATCATCAGGCACAGACATGACATCCACATCAGTGCCTGACCATCTAAAGTTGGAATGTGGTAAGGGCAAAGACATGGCCCAGCCATACAAGTTGTTGGCATCTAC
>PNEQ01083269.1:0-16762 GCA_003012365.1 Medauroidea extradentata | reverse complement strand
TATACTTCGACGTGTTACTTTCAACATGATGGTTTTCAAATCTCACTCCACATATACTTCGACGTGTTACTTTCAACATGATGGTTTTCAAATCTCACTCCACATATACTTCGACGTGTTACTTTGAACATGATGGTTTTCAAATCTCACTCCACATATACTTCGACGTGTTACTTTCAACATGATGGTTTTCAAATCTAAAATGTGTTTATAACGCAAGCAACAGTGCTAAATAGCGAAAAAAATCAACGCTTTTACTTTCAAGTTATTCATCTGGAGTTCTCAATGCCAAGTCAAAGAACGTGACAGGAAAATGTGCAATCATGAATGGAATTCGTAGGAATAAACACTAGTCGAAGGGCAAAAGGTAACAAAATGATACTGCAATTAATTTGGCTGTTACAACATTATACTTTCGTTAAGCTTAAGATGGGTTTAGTTTCCCACATGGAAATTCAAATTTGAGGGACACTTAACTCAAAACGGAAAATGTGTTTTTCTTGAAAGTCACGAAAACGCAAAGTTAACGTAATGTGCTTCATTTCACGGATGCTGTCTGACGAAAAGTACCTATTCTGTAAAACAAGGGACTGATGCAAGCCCCTACGGTACTTTCTGCGGCCAAAATTTTGTACTTAAATATTATTGTAAAAATTTATATTTAGATAATCTTGCCCTAAAAAAATTATATTTATAAAGATAAATACAGAAGACGGAAACTACTATTTCAACATGAAAATATTTTGAAAGCTTATTGTTGAGTAGACAGAATTAAAAAATGTTGAAAGACTGCTAAATTACACGTGTACAACTAAAACTCAGCAGCGGTATTGCAACTCCTGGCGAACTGCATCCATAACTTCAGAGTGAAACGACCTTTGATGTGGTACAATCTTGTATAATAACTCTGCCCTGACTTCAACTATTACGGTCCGCGGTTAAATTTTCAAGCTGTGATATCAAATTTTGAAACAAAAACCGTTATTTTCTCGTAACCGTGTCTGTTATAACACAAACATGGACTACAATTGCATTCATTAATTCTTGCACCGAAATATTAATTTTTTGTGCACCAACAAAAAACTATTAAGCTGTAATAAGAGAAGGTATGCTGATTTTATTACGCACTAAAAATAATCATTTGAAAATCAGATGATTCTGTGAGTTGCAGAATTTTTCACTGGCCAATCAGCTAGTCTGTCAATAATAAGAGGTTAAAAATTAGAAAACGTTATTTCATTATTTAATCAGTGCTATTTCTACCAATGCATCTGTCAGTCGAAATCTGCAGTTTAGTTTCGTATACAAAAAGTCATAACATGTCAACAATTTCTGACGACATAAGTTGGCGTGTAACGCATACTACCTTTTTCAAAGCAACAATGCAACTATTTTTATTATATATTTGAAGTGATTTACGGTTTTTGATCATATAAAATACATTTATTCTTGGTATATTGTGCACTATCACTGATTTAGTTTCTCGTCAGTTGCGCTCTGTTGCTCTCAATAATTTTTCCATATTTAAAAAAAAAGTCTCATATTATTACACAATCTTTACAGAGAAAACTATGGATAAAGTTTACGCAAACCTCCGGTTAACATCAATAAACATATACAATAACGGCACTTTCTTGCAACAAGTGTTCCTGTGGCGCACTGCTTTAGGCACCTGCGATACATTAAAAGGGTCGTAGGTTCAAATTCCATAACATTTACTAAATGTTTAAATTTTGTGAATGCTCTTCTTGAGCTTCGAACCAGTAGATAAAAGCAGAATTACGTAGTATTTAAAGTTACACAAATTTTTGTACGTGTAGGTACACGTTCTCCTTTGCTTTCTCAATTAGGTGAAATTCCACTCATTCAATTTGTGATTCTCAGTACATTTCCGATTGAGCAGTTTAAACTAACTAAATAAATGCAAATAGCAGGCAGAAAAAGTGAATACCTATTTATTTTTAATGCGCGATGAACAAATTACAATATTTCAACTGTGAATTCTTCTGATATCAGCATCGCATAGATTTCTGTCTATCGGTATTTTTAACAACACTTTTCATCTCTACACTTCAAATCTGCCTGAGTGTAAAGCATTTGGTGATTCAAGCGTTACACATTTTTAGAGACACGCAAAATTCGCATTATTTTCTTAATAGCTGACTATACTTCAAGTGACTGTATGCTCGTTCGACGTCTCCCGCTGGCCAATATTTTCGTGAACTGCGCGGAGAATGCTTACACTGTACAGAGGCCAGCCTCTGTAAAGACGTAACACACGTAAATGACAACACATAAAAGTTCGTGGCCAATTGAATCGCAGATGTGCTCTGTTATGTATAGGAAAGTGAAGTTTAATCTGCTATCATATGATAACGCGAATTTTGCATGTCTCTACACGTCTTTTAATCAGCATACTAGTCTATGTATGTGTTTCATGTACTAAAACTTTTCTGTGGGTGTAACTGACTAACATGTCGGCGCGAATGAGTGCAAAATCTCTATCTCTATTCCTCGATAAGGCACGTGTGAATATGTTGTTTTACGGTAGATGTTACGAACATATTAGTTTGTATGGCGCTATTTTGCAGGTTTATCAGCATGAAATGCGAAGGCGGACCTAAAAATGTGTAAATCCTAACGATAAAATTGGAATAGACTCATTAAATATTCCAGAACGGGGATGACACCAGTAAATTGAAATGGGCACCAAACTACTTTGACATATATTCACTGTTCGTAAGTCGTGAATCCCAACATTAATTCAAATCACCATATGTTATAAATCCTACCCATTTAAACATAGCCCCTTCCCTACTCATCGCACATGTCAAGGTCACGTTGATAATCACAATGTGTCTTATACAGAATGACATTGAATAACTGTTACTAATTTATAGGGTAGTTAAATGAGGTAAAATGGAACGTAATTTATATGGATACCCATGTCAGGAAGTGCCTCGTTATGCCCTCAAATGGAGGTACAAGTGAACAGAAGTAGGCCACCTGGCAGGGGTGACGTCAGGTTATAACAAAGTTGTGTGTGTATCAGTGTTTCAATCACGTTTATTCAGGAATGAGTAATTACATCTGCTACTCTAAATGTCCGCCACCGCATGCGATACATGCAGTGCAGCGCTGCAACATGTGTCACACATTGTCGAAGATAGTAGGCGTGTTTCTGATGGTCTGGAATACAGTATGTATCCTGGCCTCCAGTTAATCCCTAGAATGTTCAGGAGTGATGTATACAAGTGTTTGCACATGGCCCCAAAGTTAGAAATCTAAAGGCGTTAAGTAGGGGGAACATGGTGGAACCTCATATCCAAGGCCGGAAGAATTTGCGGGTTCACTGACCTGTATAGTTTCGAGCTGAGGAGAAGGCAAGACTCAGGAATGCGGATGGGAGTGGTGGCAAGCAGAGGGCTACGTGGTCCCAACCACCACCCTGCCGCTCTGCCTTGCATTCTCCTCATCTCCCTACTATTAGGCTAGCCTCCCACGGTATATGTGAAATCGTGCAGACAACAGCAGTTCATTAGCTACTCTCTGACACAGTGAAATGGGTCTGTATTCCATTACAGTTTTATTATTGGCTCAGCTACTTCCAGGAGGTGTCGAGTAAGTCAACGGCCAATTGTGAACGTGACACATACGTATGGTTGATGGGATTCTAGCTTGCGCCTAAAAGGAAACGCAAATTTTTCAGGTCTCTACCAATGCTGTCCAAAATCAGTTTTCAGGTTGTCATGTCAACAGAGGCCGTCGTGAGCTGGTGCTCCATCATACTGAAACCACAGAATATCCAGACTGACGTCCTCCAACAGGCCTGGTAAAACCTCGCGCAAAAACCGCAGATACATTGCAGCGTTGAGGTGAGATGGAAAAATGTGTGGTCCTATTAAACAGTAATTTATTATCCTAGTCCAAACGTTTACTGTCTGTTGATGGCTAGTTGGATTTGTTGTGGGGCTTTGTTCCTTGGACCATACGTGAATGTTGTGAGCATTGAGCAAGCCATCCCTGGTGAAGCAGTTCTCATCTGTAGAGGCTATTGTTTTTGGCGAAAAGAATTATGCAACAATTTGTTTCAGTGCCTCAGGTTCACATCTGCAGCTCTGGTACGTAGTTATTGGCAGCGAGTATTCCTGTAGAGGCGTCACTCATTTGACTGTGCCAGTGAGAATAACGTCACTGAGACACCACCCGTCTGCGATTTGCGGGTAGATCCCATATATGTTGAATGTTAAAAACAGCCAGTCACTGATCATGAAGCAGAGCTGCAGATAAACACGCGAGGCACTGAAACATAATGTTGCATAATTTTTTTCACCAAAAATCATTGTCTTTACTCATCTGTAAACAGTACCTGCTGTAGGAAGTGTGGATCATATTCATGTGCCTTCTTTACAAGGTACAGTCGAAGCAACGGAATGCCGATCGGTGTGCATGGCATGTGCTGTCGCTCGTGTGCTGGTAGGTGGTGATTTCTGAACTCGTTCCAACATCTCTTTTTCAAATTTTGGTGTCAGTACTGTTCTTCTCGCTCCACTTGCTAGCTTCCTGGCGCACAACGAACCTGTTTCTTGTAAACGAAGATCAACGCGTACAAACATTGTGTATGCAGGGTGCAGTGTGTTAATAGCTCGAGTCCTTCCTACCTTTGTGTGGCCACAAGACACGATAGTGGGTATTTTACAGTTCACATTAAACCATTTGGTTGAAAAAGTCTTTCAAACATTAAATGTTGACCAACAGCAGCAATCAGATGAGCACATAGTTGTTTGGAGTCCAGTTTGCTGTCAGATAATAACGCAAAATTAACAGGTTGTTGTAATAATATTTTGCATGTTCAGTGACATACAAGCTAAACTCAGCTGTCCAACGTTCACTGGACACTCAAATGCTTGCTCTTTGGATTATGACCAAGTTTCTCACCTGAATATTAGGGGATTGGTTTTGTTGTTATGTAGGGCATTTCGTTAGCTCAGGGACGTGCAAGAGATACATTCTAAGCCATGATCTAATTGTACAAATATATATTTTACATATTCTTATACTTTTGAAGTCAATTCCTTCAAAGTGACTTCGCGAACTTTACTCGTCTCTATCGATTTCTAACTACTGCACAAGCAAACAACATGCAGGACTCGACGGATTTGACAAGCAATGCTTCAGGCAGACAACTGCTGATGATACTAACCTATATCTCATTCCCCTCCTCCTCAAACACACATACATGCTATGTGGACCTTGTAAGTATCAAGAGTATCTACTCATAGTATACCAGCCAAACTATTGATTTTTCAGAAATAGTTTACTAATTAAACTACTATAAAATAGTTATTAGAAGTAATCCTACTTAATAAGAAAATTTTTCGTTAGGTTAGATTAGGTAAGGTTAGTTTTCGTTAAGTAACGTAACCTGACCTAACAAGAATTTTATTTGCCTAGGACTACTTCTAACCACTATACAAACATTTTTCATCAGTAAACTATTTCGATAAAATCAATAGTTTGGCAGATATACGATGAGTAGCTACTGTTGATATTTACCATAAATCTCAAAAATATGTTGTGGAAGCTACAAGAAATTTCTGCTACTGCGTTTAATGGTAACCAAGATCGTTTTATGGTCACTAGTAAAATTTATTTTACAATTAGGTATCAATTAAGTGCTTACATTCAGCTAAAATTAATTTTACCAACTTCAGTAGGCACGTTGCTTCTGCTTCGTAATAGACCACTCTTAATAACCTTGTTGCAAATTGTTGTTTCATCTGTAAAAATAATTTTGTAGTACACAAAAGCTACTTCCAACAGTTAAGTATTGGAATATATAAGCCAAATACTGGAATATAACAGTTAAGTATTGAATATAATTCGACACAATGTGTTATTTTGTGATCTTTAAGACTGTAATCCATAGTTTTGAATTCCTTTCTTTTGCGGAACATCTTCAGAAACATTTAACAACTTCTGATGTGCAAATCAATTTTCAATTGTTTATATAGCAGAACCAAAAATAAACTTCAAAGTAAAAGTTATAAAGAAAAATGTTGCCATCTAAGAACTGCATTTACACGTATACAGTTAACACAAAGAATATACACTGATGGCTGTTTAAGTTCTACAATAAGATACTTGTAGGACTTAATTCTGTTACGAATCGCTCGGTAGATTTACTTCATTAATAGTAGGCTACTTCAAATAATCATCTGCATTATATTTTCTTATAGAACAAATTATATGTGTGTCTAGTTTCCTAATTGGTGAGTGAGCTTGTGAAATATTGTGGACGAACGTCATTCCAGTGTCGTCCCAGAAATCCAAGAGTGAAATAAATAGAAAACAGCAAAAGAATACCAAACTTATTTGGCTGTAGTCAAACCATACATAAATAAAAATAAAACATTAAAAATGCCAAGAGGAATTGTGCCAAATTACCCAGAATAAAAATAAACAGTGCCACAGCTACCAGGTCTGTTAGATCGCATTTGAAAATCAACTGTGTTCTTCTATGTTTTCATCGTTGTTTCGTCTAGTCCCGTGTTTGTCACGTCGCTGTTGGGTCATACTGATTTGTCTGTAACATTGTCTTCGTCTTAAGGTTGATTCACGATGCCCCTACGAGGCTGACACATCAGCTCCGACACAACAGTTATTTAACCAAGACAGCCACGACGATTCTGGTAGCGTTCACAATGCTCCGACTTGCGGCTAGTCGTGGTATGGCCGTCGGCAGAACAAAAAAGTACAAGCCACTATATTTTATTGACTGTATTATTTCAATCAGCTGTTTCATGAAAGAACGAATAAAATCGTAAAAAAAAAAAATGTCGCGAAATGAAAGGCAGCACAATCATATCGCGTAATGTTCTTCACTGAAACGAAAATACATTTAAAAAAAACGGTAATTTATTATCTGTTCGCAAACAACCGAGTTGCTTTGTTTATTAACAAGCAATGATTGTCTGGCGCGGAAATTAACTCGTCAAGGTACATTCGGAGAAGTTTATCTGTTTTCGTAAACAAAACATTTTTATACAAGTGAAATATACCAAGTATTTTCAGTTGCAAGTAAATTTCGTTTTGTAATGTTGCACTTCCTTTCTCTGCAAAGCTCAAACCGGCCAAAATTAGAAGTATAATCTACTTTTGTCGGGCTGTCGGGGTAGCAATTTTGTCGGACTGATGGTTGCCTTTTATTGGTTGCTGCTCAGATTTGTTGTCTCGGTGCTGTTGCGTTTGGTTCGTTGGAGCACGTGAATCCACCTTTAGTTGTTGTGTCTGCTGACTTTTTTTGTGTCCCGAATTTTTTCAG
Source organism: Medauroidea extradentata (assembly GCA_003012365.1). NCBI lineage: Eukaryota > Metazoa > Arthropoda > Insecta > Phasmatodea > Phasmatidae > Medauroidea > Medauroidea extradentata. Next base: position 9,438 of record PNEQ01083269.1, on the reverse strand, counting down.
TTTTTTTTCTCCTGGATGTTTGTTCGGAGCATCATCATTTCGTGAAAACTTTGAAGACAATGCACGCGTCGTTTTGTCCAATGGTCAACCGTTTGGTCTCAGTGACTCCTCCGGTCACTCTTATTTTCAATTTTCATGTGTAGCTCACCACTGCCGCTTTACAAAGAAGCTTTGAAATCAATTTATCTGATTTGCTCTTAAAATTTGTTTACATGTGAGTTTACTTGTTTCTCTTGTTATACCAGCAATGAACGTATGTTGAACATTTTCTCCAACGTCGAACAAGTTAACAGAACCTCATTTAATGTCAGGAGCCGTGGTATAATTGGTAAGTTCAGTAATTTGTAGTTTAGTGCAAATATTTGCAATGTATTTAATACACAATAAGTTTCGTTATGTGAATATTTATATAAATGGGACACAACTCAAAAGAAAACGCATTAATTGGCACTAAAATTAGTTACGTTTTATTCCAGGGCAAGGTAAAGTGCTGAAACAACGTTATCACTATTGCACCGGTTTTTTTTTTTTTAAGTTGAAACATTTTACTCGTATTCGATTTTTTAGGTTTTTCTACGCTGCCTTCCGGAAACCTGTATTTTTCAATTATTTTGACAGCGTACATTTAAGTTCCACGCCCTATCATGTAACACGACCAGGGTCCCTTGTTCAAATGCAGGGTAAGTCACTGTTGCGTTCATTCCTTGCAACAATTCAGAGCTCACTTAAGGCCATGCTCTCTTGTGTCTAATGCTATTGTAATAACTATTTTTTAAGCCTATAAGAGACCAGACGTCATAAATCTGTTTGGCAGTTTTGTTTAAAATCGTTTCACCATATTCGCTATTTTTTTTTCAAGGCAGTAAATGCTACGCTATAGGTCTTTCAGGATAAAGTGAGCACTAAAAATTTAACATTTGAAAAATACCACTATCCGTTACTGCATATAATTTTACATTAACGCTAGTTGCCTTACTGCTAATGTGGTTGGCAGTGAAATTAGGTAATATAGTCCCATGTATTTTCCTATTTAAATATAGCCATACTGAAACTTACATAACTATATTGTATGCAAGTAATAAACTTTTTTATATCAAACTATATAGATTCCTACTGACTTCACAATTTATCATGCACGCCAAACATCAAGCGACGTGCCAAGAGAAGTTACACATTTCCCGTCGTTAGCCGTTACGGGATGAAATATACGAATTAGCTGAAAATGGAACTTAAGCAGGGTTTGAGTTCTCACTTTATCCTGAACCTCCTATAATCATGTAAATAACAAAGTGTTCAATGATTGACTTATTACTCTAAACCGTATAATTTCTTGTCTTGAAAACATTAGTCATCACAGCAAAAACCATACTAATCAAAGCTGCCAAACACATGTGTGATACATGTTCTCGTTTAAGCTTAAAAAAAAGAGCCATCGCTAACTTAGTATATACAATTATGCTAAATTACGAGTGAGGCGGATAAAGCGTGCCTGAGATCGATGTTGCACGGAGACCTAAGTGACGTATGGACCCAAGGCTGAGACGGCTGGCTCGTGCTAGGGGAAGTGGTGCTTGAGGGAAGGGGGGTCCCTCCATTACGCACACAGTATGTTGCTGATTGTACTCGTTAACATGGGCTTCATCCGGAGCGACGGAGCGAGGGGATGAAGTCTGGTATGGGTGGGGATGGGGAGTAGGCGCACCGCTAGGTCTTCCGTAGTTGTAGGGGGTGAGGGGGTGGGGTAGGCGCCACGGAGGCCGGCGCCCAACGCAGCGTCGCGACGCGGCCGAGAGAGAGGGGGTGCCTCTCCGACCCGAGATATTAGTCCGGGTCCCGTGGCAGGCTGTGGAGGGGAGGGTGCGACGTCGTGTGCAAGCGGCCCCCGCCGATATCTCAAGCCACCCCCCTCGGAGGGTCTATGACGTCATCGCCACTCGTCGGACACGTGTGCCCGAGTGGCTCATGGCCTCCCGCGATAAGTTACGTCTTTTAGATGGAGGCTGTCGGGGGAAGATATTCACCGCATACTGGATACATAGTTCCATCTTCGAGACGATTATTTTTATTAAGGTGGCCGCCTACCCGACCATTAGAGGTTCAGAAACGGTGGAGACAAAAGGACGAGCATGATGCCGCATCACTACAACGATCCAAGCACTGAACTAGTGCAGACTTACCGCCGATCCGTTTTACTATGGGACATTAAGCGGTGACCATATAATTATGTTGGTGGAAAGGCTGTATAGCAAGGTTCAGTGGACATCGCAATCTGAATTTCGTGCACATCCGGGCAGTACATTTTGAAGTACGGCAGTCTGAAAAGGACGTTTTAGGCCATGTTGGAAGGCTTAGAAACAGTGTTTTTCATTAGCATGGTGTATTTAACCTTGTCTGAAGTTTGTTTTCTTTTCGCACATTGGCACAATGGGCACACGTAGAATATTTTCGTAGAAAAAAAATTGTTTACGTACATACTGCAGCGTATTTGAAGCGTGGGGTAGGCGGCGCCCTTGAGGAGTTTTTTTTGTGAGATTTTAGTTACATTCATCGAAATTTCGCCGGTCAAGTTAACAACAGAAAGCATATTTTAAGACAAAACTGTAATATGAGTTTTATATCAATATGGCACGACAGTCGCTCGGGCAACTTCGGGGCTTCGATTCTTTCCGCAGTACGACAATAATTTAAAAAAAAAACATATAATTTTATTTGAAAATATGTGTGGAACAAATATTGTTTTTTGGTTGCAATGGAAACGTTATGTTCTGCGTATTTCACTTCGAGCGTATCTTCAATCTCCGAAATTTCATGTCCGTCAATACTGATTTCTGACTTAAGCGTCTGTGTCGTCTCAGGTATAGGCAACGTAGTTTTAACTCTTTGGAAATTAATTGTTTTGGTGCGGACCATTCGACACGAAGACAGAATAGCATAGCGTGCAGAAGAAAAACATCTGCTTGTAGCCTTAGACATAAGCAAATATAATAGCCTAACTAGCAAATAACATACCAGGACTTCATTTCCCTTATTACAGTCGGAAGACCAACTCTCATGAAACTAACGAAACAAAACTAAGGAGTCTTCCACAGAATAACGTAGCCAATGTGTGCGAGAACTGTTCACAATCCATCACTCAACATATGTACAAATGGTAATGATTCTATCTTGTTTATACCTACGTCGCTTCTCTTGTTAACTGATGATCAGACTCCAGAAAGAAATAAAATTCTAGCATTTCATTAGTCAATTCAGAAAAGGGCCGCTTTTGGTACAGTGGTTAGGGCACTCGCCTCCCACCAAGGCGATCCATGCTCCTTCTCCAGCGGGATCGGTCCCAGGAATTTTTGCAAACAGGAATCGTGCCGGGCGATGCCACTGTTCGGCGGGTTTTCTCGGGGATCTCCCGTTTCCCCCTCCCTTCTCATTCCGGCACTTCTCCATTGTAGGGTCTCATTCCATGTCGTCCTTCAGGGCAAGTAGGTACCTACGGGCGCACAGTAATAAGTCTTCATCCGGGGTGCGATACCCCGACCCTCGGGTGCCCTCCTCATATACAGAATGTCCCGTAAGTTCGGTCTCATTAGAGTAATATATATGGGTTAAATATGGAACGTTTTAGTAGTGATGCAGTGTGTTGAAGTACGACGACAGTAGTGTATTCACCTCCATGTGGCATTACGACAGAAAATAATTTAATTTGCTTTGCATTGCAGAATGCGACTTGTCCATGAGACCGGACTTGTGGGAAATTATACGTGTGTGTATGTATGTATATATATATATATATATATATATATATATATATATATATATATATATATATATATATATATATATAATACTCCATTTCATGTAAGATTGGTAAAATTTGACAGCTACTTATGGGCAATAAATTTTTATATTTTGTCATTAGTGGCACAATGCAAGGCATTCTTAGTTCTAAAATAAGCTGAGCATGTCCATTTCACTATTTATACTGCAAAGTTTTCATTGCATTGTGCCACAAATCACAAAATAATATAAATTATTGCCCACAATTAGCTGTTCTCAACTTTACCAAATTTATATGAACTGGAGTGTGTGTGTATGTGTGTGTGTTTGCGTGTATTTATATAATCAAATTGGAACATTCAGATGAACTGCGACGTTTAAGAGTAAAATTTAAAAAGTTTCATCGCAAAAATTGTAATGAGTGAAATGAAACATTTCGATTAAATATTTCTAACAGTGTCATAATGTGACAATAAATTGTTTTAGTACATTAACGTGATCATCGGTTTTACAAATGCAATAACGTTTATCGTTATGGATTTTCCTCTAGTAGTATGGCCATATTTAATTAACAGTATTTTCCTTATCACTACCATTCCTGATGGTGAATCAACATTTTTTACTAGATACATTTCTATTACGCATTTCTACATTGTTAGATAGTAAATTATATTCATGTTTCTATATTTTTTGGAAGATAAGAAATAACACAAATATTATCTTTCACAAAATGCCAGATAATATGAAACTAATGTATTATGTAACAATGTACAACTATGTAGCATACCATAATTTAGAACATTAAATGTCAAAAATGTTGATACGCTTAAAGAATCACTGTAGCGGTGTAAAAAAAATACAGTAAAATAAATATGGCAATGCAACATTCACATTAATTGCACTAAGTTCCACTTGACAATCGGTAGCTTGATATAAACTGTTTTTAGCTAAAATAAAATAAGTACCATGATGATAGCAACTTCAACATTGTCTGTGGTATTTTATTATGATCGCTTCTAAAAAAGGTCAGTGCAACAACCGTTTGTATAACGGCACAAATGGTATGTTCTTATATGTATAAATGCATATAGTTTGTTCAAACTACACGGATCCTACCATCGTATTATGGGAACAGGTTTAAATCCCGAACGTTCCAGTCATAATTCTACGTTTACTCGACGTAACATATATAAATTAATATATGTGGATGGAGAGGAAGAAGGGACTTTCTCCATGCAGTGTTGCCACATTGCGTGCGAAAAAATGCTGTCGTGCAACATTTTGTCACTAACATTTGCGTCTCTAATTTAGCCTAGGATTCGCGAGATGTGGTTATTATACGTCCATTTCTGTATATCATATATGTGTGTGTACTTACATATAGTATATATAGTCAGTGGCTGAATACATGTTCCAATTGATCTGTTCTTATTATATGGATTAGTTATATTTAATCGGTTCAGGCTTTCATTTCGCTCAGTGTCTTCTAGCATTCAAGTATCCTCTCGTATATATGTTAGTGAAGTTCAATATGTACGCTATCGAGCATGTAACATTTAACAATAATAGTTTCATACTAAAACTAATTACTAAGCTATCAAATACAATATTATTATATTTAAACTTAATTTGGCTATGTACAGATAATAAACACTGCCTAGTATTCGTTAAACTGTGCGGTTCAAATAACAACAGTTGTATTTTGTTATTTTTGGGATGGTGAGAGACTTTTTCTGTCGCCCTTTGTACTTTTACGTTGATGAATATTCACAATTGTACTCTGACGTCCAGAGGGCCCATTGGCGCGGACATTTGGGCGTTAATGGTTGGTGCTAGCTCGTCGAGAGATGGATGTAAATGAAGCAAGAGTCACCCAGACATGTCGTCTAGACAACTCTCCCCTTCCCGTGTCAATCACTTCTCTTCTTCCTCAGTAACGACAAGCTCTAAGGTGCTGCTCTCTTAGACGATTTTATCAAATAACATTCCATTATCGCTATCCTCCGTTGATAAACTTCGGATAAAAAACTAAGGTAAGAATTTTTAAGCCAAGTACACACGGGCATCTTTCTTGTACACAAAAATGGGCATTAAAAGTGTACAAAAAATGATACGCTAGCTAACATACTTACTAGAATCAATGATCAGTTAATTTGGCCAACATTCTTGTACAAGGTTTACATCATTAATATGTTTAATGCAGATTTTAAATATATATATATATATATATATATATATAATTTGTAGTAATTTGTGCGATATTTACTACATCTGCGCAAGAAATAAATATGAAAATGTAAATACTGTCCGTTCATCGTTTAAGTGGCATGATACAGGCTACGGCAATACTACTTCAATAGCTTCTTTCGTCTAGCTAGACACTATTTATTTCAAAATACATCGTCCTTATACGCTATTTCGTTCAAAAACAGCTATCCGCGCATAAAATTGTTCGTTCACATTGGAGTTGTACAAGAAAGATAACGGAAAATAGAACCATCTCTATCTCGAGCTAGCTAGTATACTAGTCCTTGTATGCTAATATTAGGATGTTCGGTGTCCAATCACACGAGAAAAGTTTGCTACAAGTCGAGGTGACTCGCATACACATGAAATACGTCCATGTGTACTGGCTTTCATTTCCTCTGTTACATGAACTGCTAAAGTAAATAAATTATTACCGCTTTGATTTGAAGTTTTGCGACTAAGAAATATTTTGGAGTGATCCATACAGATATTACTATATTTGTAATGTACGTGTGTCAAGCCAATAACGAACATAGCTCTCATTACTCAGTGCTTGTTGAGGCAGCTTTAGGCCCAAAAATCTAGGTATACATAAACGAAATAGTGCGGTGGTGCCATTAATCATTCTTGATTGGTTATTGGTTGTAAGACACGATCCCTGTGTCTAATTGGCAACTCCGTGTTGTGGGAAAATCCCGGATCATTCATCATTTTGGCGTGTTCATCTGCAACTACTGATTGACCAAAGACATTCCGCCATTTTGCCGGTCAGTGCCGCCATATTTCCGGCTCGTGAAACTCGAATTCTCCTCACGTGTACGGACGTGAAATGTTCACGTTTTCTTTTGGGCACAGGCTAGAATTCAAACAGACGTAAGTTTGCTTCTCTTCTGTAACTGGTCTTGTTTATATTATACCTTCTGGAGAGCCCCGAGCCAATAGTAAAGACGCAACTAAATGTAGGCCCACTCGTGTTGTATCACTTTATCAGCAAGCAGCCAATCAGCAAATGTCAGCTTCAGTAAACAGACATTCTTGAAGGCTAGTCTACAGTTAGTGAAGCTGCGAATTGTCTCTACTCACGTGTGGTAGTTTTCATGTCTACTTACGGCCGTGATGATCCATCATTTCCATTGCTTTCACTATAATTATTTTTTATTCTTAGTTCCTCCCTAATCAAAAATTTGGAAAGATTTAACTTAAAAAAAATATTCCAATACGGACGTAGCTAATTATTTTACCTTTCATTACGTACGTTGTATTCGAAACACTACAGCTTAGCTGTGAAACAATTAAGGTAATTTAATTTTTCAGATAAAAGTCTCTCTCACCAAATAATAAACACTAATTAACTGCCAGTACCAATTTGATCCGTTAATTAGCACCTAACAGTAAAGTGAAATGTTTATATGAAGAAGCATTGCCGGTTATTCGTCACATCCTTCATGTATTAAACAAAAATGAATATTATTAACAAAAGAGGTGGCGCAGCTTTTAACGAGAGCAGATATAGATAAACTGTTGCACTGTTATGCTAGAAATAGTTTTTACCATCTAGCCAAAATTTTTCTAAGCAAACAAAATATAGATTCGTTTAAATAGTTCGTTAGTGAGAATTCCTTTAATAGCATAATTAGCTGAAACTGCTGTCTATTTTGTCTTGGAAAAAATTTGTTAACATAGTATATACCGATTATTAACAAAACTGTACAACAGTTTTACGATATCTGCTCTCGTTTAGGATTTAAAAAATAAATTGTAGTAAAAGCAATAGAAGTTATGGATCACGGCCTTAAATAACTGTTTTGTGCCATAGAGCTGTGTCAATATTCACAATCATGCAGCCAGCACGGCTGGCAGTGGCCGTGTTTGGCCCTAAGCTGCGGCAGTGTACAGTAAGTTTCCTTCTCAACAACACTCACGAGCGTGGAAACAGTGACTAATGTGCTGGGTTAATTTAACTCCTAGACTAATTCCCCTTGTTGTTTTCGTTCATGAACGACATGCTGAAAACTAGGTATCTCGTGGTCAGGACTGTACGAGACCAAACACTAGCTTCGATACAAACTGCAATATTAAAGGTGAGGCGCCACTGGGACCGGACTGGACTTGACTGGACTTGACATGAGTCCGGTGTAAAATCCCATTCTAATATTTTCTTATGTGAGTGGCGCCACTGCAACGTGACACGACTGTACTTGACTGTAGTTGCAGACCTGACTCCGGTGGTGTCCGGTCTCGGACGGGAAAGTGACCTGACTCTCCGAGCCACGCTGCAGTATTATATGTACAATGGAGGGAGAAATGTGTACAGAAGAGTTACTTATTGAATTGGTGCGTAAATACAAAGTGCTGTACGATACTGATGATGCAAAATACAGCGATTCCAGGCTGAAAGTCAAGGTTTGGGGAGAAATAGCGAAGAAATGTGGAATACATTCCGGTAAGTGCATGCTTGTTTACTATGTATATTTTTAACATGCATGGCAGACAAAAAAAAAAAAACAAAGATACGAACAATTCTAACGTACCTGCTACATGTTTTGGAGCAATACCATGGTCTCACCTAGGGATCAAGTATGGTTTTACACTTTCCATAAAAAAGATAAATAAATATTTTAAGTAAAAATCGTGAAATTTTCGGAGAATGTTTTATGTTAATGTGGTAAATAAAGTCGACACTATATTGTTAACACTCCCAATTTGGTCATATTGACCTGAATTCCTGGATTTAAAAAAAGGCTATGAATAAAAAAAAAGTGTCGTCTTAAGTGAGAAAATAATAAATACACAATGAAGCCTTTAAAGTAATTTTTGACTAGTGTACCCTTGACATCGATGAAAAAAAAAAAATGTTTCTTCAAACGGTCAAATTGACCGCTGCTTGGAGTCTATGTAAAATCACCTGTGAAAAGTTCTTGAGTTAAACTATATCCCACTGCCACGGTACTTGACCACTTTCAGAGTTAAAATACGACATAAATGAACCACGCACTTGAAAAGCTTCTGTGCTGCTTTTTCTGGGCAATACTTGTAGTCTTATCATGCTGTGTTGAACCTCTTGTACATTGTTGCCCATGATTATATTGTCATCTGCATTCAAGAGAAAGTTGTGGAGAACACAACAAGCCTTCACCACTTTGTCGGCCAATTTTACAGAAACTTCCAGAGGTTTCCAAAACACTCTCCAACGAGCAGCCAAAATGCCGAATGCATTCTCGACCACTCGTCGTGCACGTGAAAGCCTGTAATAATAAATTGATCGTTCTCTGCTTAAGTTTTTTCCTGGGTATGGACGCATAACGTGTTTCAACAGAGGAAAAGCCACATCTGCAACAGCAACATAAGGCATTTTTATGCCTCCTTCATATAAAACTTCGTCAGGAGGTAAATTACACCCTTCTCGTAAACGTTCTCCAA
>PNEQ01083268.1:0-16759 GCA_003012365.1 Medauroidea extradentata | reverse complement strand
CGTTGTCAGGCGAGGAGGTCGTCGGCGAATCGCGGCGACGGTAGGGCAGAGTGCCACCGTCAGGCGTCGAAGCTAGGCGTCGAGACGTTCAGTATTGTGGGCCGAGGCGCCATCATCGTCGTTGTTTTGGGCGTCGGGACGCCATTAAGTGTTCACCGAGTCACAAAATACGTCGGGCCGAGACACCTCTGGGTAGTAAGTGGAGAGAGACAGTGATTGCGCGGCATTTAATATTCCAATTAGTTGCCGGGGCTCCGTGCGCGCGACCGTATTGCTTAAGAGCCATACCGACAAATTGACATAAGTATCGGTCCGCCCCGAGAGGACAGCAACGACGTGCTACCCGGACAAAAAAACTTGCAACTCTTTCATTATCTAGTAACATAGTATCCAGAACTTGCACACAGCAACAATAGACGACGAAACACCCGCAGAAACAGATAATAAATAAATATATATGAAAAAAAACGAACGTCGTATACTGTAGGCCTACATAATGTTATGAGATATACATATATATTATATATATGCATATAAATATACATGTATACGTGTACACACATATGTGAGTGTATAAACATATATATGTGTACACACATATATGTGTATACACATACATAAACATATGCATATATACATATACACACATACACACGATGTCGAAAATCAAATTCATGATAATTACACAACGCGAGTCCTGGGCTAAATTAAAACCGAAAATGTTAGTGGCAATATGTACGAGGACATTTTCCATGCACAGTGTAGCAAGATATCACTGTAGTTAGTCTCCCCTTGCGTTCCACAGCTATCTCACTTACCTTACAACCACTTTTCTCACCTATACATTATTAGTGGAGGTTAAAATCCCGAGTAATCCATACATGATGCTACGTTTACTTGATGTAACATATATGAAATAATACCTGGACGAGGAGTGCTAGAAAGGGACTTTCTCCGTGCAGTGTTGCCACATAGTGAACGTCCTACTTTTTAGTCTTCTTGGAATAGGAGATACAGGGAATCAGTGGAAACACTATGCATGATAAAGTGTGGCTCCAGAAATGGCAATAGGTGAGATATGGAAAGAAATGCAGAAGAACTGCAATGTTAGAAACCATTTATAGTCCTAATGTTACAGTTGATGCTCGAAAGATCAACCACCAATGGTAACAAGCGTCACAAAAGTTGCGCGTGGATGTCTGAACGTGTTCAAAGATTCCTGGTATGTCCAGAACATCTTCAGCTGTAGTAGCTAGTCTACTACTAAAGATATATTTTTCGGTGTCAACATCCTACAACGATACGTGTTTCATAATTTGTGCCCTCTATCTGCCTTTGTGGTGTAGGTCGGGTATTTCAGGCAAACCCTAATCCGTGCAGTGTTAATAATATTCTCAAATCTTGTCTTACATTTTTTATTTGTTTCTTTATGTGTAAGACTACGCAGTATCAAAAAATCCATATTAATATGGGGGTAATTAGGCCTACTAATAATTAAGTGAAATTGTTACGAACACATAAGTATGTCCCTAAATATTATTGGAACTTCGAGAGCTAAAATAATATTGTTTTAATCGCAAACGACAATTTTAATATAAGTTGGAAAATTTATCTTAAGTTAATATCTGTACATTTGCAAGAAAACTTTTGTATAAATAATTGTATTAAACACTCTCCCAATTTTCAATGGTTATGAACATATATAAATGTTGAGATTTGTCACATTTTAAATACGTCTGATGTATTATTATTCCATAAATGAGGAAACTCTGATTTAATTTAGACTGATGTTGAATTTAAAGGAATTATAGTATATTAAATGTGTTTTATTTTTTTTTAGATCTAAAATATGAAATAATATTTTAGGATCAGACATCCAAATATCAATCGTGGAAGGATTTAACTACACATATTTCATCATTTATATGTCAGAGGCATAAACGGAGTCGGAAAACATTTCTTAGTTTTTTTCTTTGTCAGTATAAGAAAATTACAGATTGGCCAATCCAAGAGAACGGGTTTAGATAACATAGTGAGAATATATTTTGCCGATGGTGACGAATTCCTTATAGGAGTGATTATTATGTATTTCAACAGCGTGTGTGTCAGGTTAACATCGGCTTTCCTTTCTCATTGACAAATTGTAAAAAAAGAAATACATAACCATACATTTTATTGTACAGGCAACATAAATATAAAATTGTTTGGGCAGAAGCGTACGTTTTTTAAACAATGCGTAGTTTAATTCAAAGCTAATTTTTGACGAATGTCAGTTTATTTATACACGTAAATCGCAATTAAAAATTTAAATAGCAATTAAAAATTTGACTACGCAAGAAAGTGCTAAATTTGAGTAGTAATGAATTGCACGTAAATATACATTATGAACGTAATATGTGATTATGCAGTGGATATAAACGTGACACATTTTAAATTAGGTTTGTTGATCCTATGCGGCACTTTTCTTACCTTTTTATTAAAGTCGAAAATAAGTTTTTATTTTAGTTAAAAGGAGGTAAGGCCCCTGCATATTAAATTATCGAGAACTTATTTCAAATTAGTGCATACTTTCAGTGTTTAATCCGGGTGGTATCTGTGTAAGTTACCTCCATCACTTACCCGACACAATTATTTATCTTTATGCAGTAGGACTACTACGATGCCCCAAATTGTTGTTTACGTTTAAATATCACGTTTGCAATATGTCTTATGTATTGTCATGCTGTATGGTGTTCAACATTTTTTAGTAATTTTAATTATGATTGTAGACTGAATGTTAGTTATATGAAGTGTTCCTCTGCTACATAAAATTGTGTCAGAACATTTATGCATATTTTATGAAGTTTTGGGAAAATTGTACCTGTAACATAGTGTACCGTGACAGTGTTTTGCTATCAACCTGGTAGATATATTACGTGTTGTTCTTAGCAAAGTAAACATTGTTCTGCATTGAATTATTTATAGATGCTTGATATATCATCCCATTTAGGAAATTCAACATTCAAACGCGTAGTATGGATTTAGGCTTACGTATGCTGATGTTATTTTAATAGTAGGCCTATATATTGCGAGTAAACAAAATTCTTTCCAAAACCAATTAAGTTTGTTGACCCTCGATCTTGCTTCAAGTGATGAAAGATGAAACATAAAAATCAAAGCAGATAAAAAACATATAGTAACACACAGAAGGAAAAAAAATATAAACCAAAAAACGTTCTCTGATCCACAGTTCAAAACAAATTGAGATTGGTTCTATAATTTGCTAAGGACGGAAATGAGTGTACGCCGTCAGAGACTTTTCCGAATTTTTTTATCTGTTGTGCCAATAGCCTGTGTCATTTAAGTGTTGTCACATTGTCGACATGCATTTTCTCTTAATTATTTTCATGAGCATATCTGATAAATTTATTTAGTAGAGTATATCATAGTTCGTAATATATTTATACTCACTTCTGCACTAATAAAATATTTACATATATCATGATAAGCTACAAATGCCCTTGTCCAAAATAGAACCAGATGCAAATATTTGGAGCAGATATGATTTGTTTTTACAAAATAAATTAGCATTCTATTCGTAAAGTCTTTTTTCAAAGAAAATATAAACGGATTTTGAGGAAGATCTGATGGGTTTGGATGTCGTATGCATTGCCTCCCTATCCATTTTAAGTTCATGCTTGTATTATATAAATAATTTTTAAACATTTATTAATATTTTGTAGTCATGACTTTGTAAGAAAATACTAGGCTACCTGAAATTTATTTAGTGTTTAAAAAAGCTGATATTTCGTGGACATCTTCAGAGTTTTGCAGTATTTGCGTGTTGTCATCGAAAAACCGTAGTTTACACTTTGCAGTAAATGTCGATTCAGTCATTGTCAAAGAAAACTAATAGTTCTGCTCATGTTCGAGTATCTTACCTCTTCAGATAGGCATGAATAACCCTACGTCTATAGTTTTCGTTTATAGTACAAATTACAGTTAAATGTGCATGGTTTCCATGTAATCAGCTTCTTCTCAATTTGACTGACTCCTTACGTAAATAGTTTTAAAAATATTTTTATGGTTAAGTTTAGGACTTGTGTTTTATCAAGTATTGTGTTGAAATGAACATATCAGAACATTATTATAGGTTTTTCGCTGTAAATTCAACACTTCGATTTCCTAAAAATTAAAAGTTAAATTCTTTTTTTGTTATCTCAGGTGAGTATTAATTTTTAAGGCTGATAAAATCATTACAATGGGCTCAGTACTTAAACTGCCATGATTATATTAAAGAAAACATATCTATAACTTCAAAAGGTCTCACTATTATGACTAGACTAAATTATCGTTTAGTTAAACCGGCTGTACATAGGGAACATTACGTTGGAGTAATAGGTTCATTTTCAGTTTCGTGGGTGATAAAATAAATAAATTAACGTTACAATAATGTGGCATTTGATATATAGAGTAGTTGCCAAGTTCAAGATACCACGAATAATTCATTTGTATCTTCCGAGAAGTGAAGACTAGATTGACAGTGTATCATTCGATATCCGATTACGAACTCATACGTGTTGGGGTGTACGCCCTGTCCATTTTCAACTCATGTTGGAAGGGAAAATTTGTTTTGATAAAATAAGCGTAGCTGCCCTCTCCCGCATGTGCTCTACTGCAAACAGCTCCCGGCAAATTCTGCCATGGCGAAAACATTTTATTCCCCTACTCATATTCCACTCCCAGTTTTCCCTACTCGCTCGCTCTCTTTGTGAACGCTGTCTTCCCACCCACGCATATAGCCCGCAAGCCCGGAGCACGCACGTGTATTTAAACACGATGATTAATATTTGACCGGCGCAGAATATCAGATTTCCGGCGGATCAGTAAATGCGGGGGCCATCTCTCGCGCATTGTTCGCCTGGGCCCCCAACCGTGCATAATGTAACAGTTAATTTGATCCCACGCGCAGGTATCGCCTTTTGTGGCAGAACGAGCGGTGCATTGTGCCAAGTCGAGAGAGAATAGCAGTTTTTCGTTTTATTGTATTTTTACGGTTATCGGCTGGATTAAAATTGTTTTGAAAGAATAGAGGCCCATTCACGTTACCCTCTCCTGGTTAATGTCCGGTATCGGTCCCATAGTGTTCAATGACAGCATCGAGGGAAATAGCATTGTGGTTAATCATTGCACTCGTGTTCTGTAGGACCCATATTGGACTCCAAGGTTGGCAATTCTGATTTAGGTTTTCCGATATTATTCCTGGTGAACTTTGGAGAGTTAGTGGACCTGGCGTGCGAGACGTGATGTAGCAAGGTACGGAAAGTATTTTTTCTTCTGTAACTATTAAAAATGTTTCCACTGAGTTTATCTATGAAAAAAAAAAGACACTTTAAACTCTGTCCCTATGGTTTTAAAAGTGCCGTCTGCTAGTTAAAAACGTGATTTTCAAGCTCCTCAAAAGCACTAAAATTGACTTTTTTTATGTTGTTGTAACTGAGAAAATAACCAAATCGTAGAAACCTGCATTGGACTTTACCACATACTTTCCCCAAATGGTCATCGCTAGAGATGATGGTATATCGCGAAAATGTTTTGTGTCAACATAGCCTTGAAAACACTGACACAACGTAGCTGTCTACAGACCAATAACATGCGTCAAATATTATAATAGCGGTATTCTTTTTGGCTAGGTCAAATAGGGCAGTAGCTCCACGTACAAGGAAAAGCCAGTAATCTTTTGATAAGCTGAATGCACGTTGAAGCCTAGCAAATAGTCAAGTTTTCCCGCGATAAACCATCATCTCTAGTCATCGCTTGAAGTCCCGTTGAGAAACTGTTTCTACGAAAACTCTGTACGCTAGTTTAGCCCTTCGCGTCTAGAGTCATTGAGGTGTTTGACGGACGTGTTACATTCCACTTATCGCCTTCTCCGATTCCGTACCTCAAACGTATGAAAAAAACTAGAATCTGTATATGTTTTACTCATTGTAAGCTCATAAGCGAAGTACGTAGCTACATTAAAAAAATCTTCCTAGACTAACTTATATAAAAGTTTTTTAACTTACGTCGCCTTTTAAACTGAGCAACTATTATTTGAGGCCTACAAGTTTGTTACTTCAGTAAACATTTGATCGTTTCCTATATGTGTAAAGACACGCTACCATCCATGTATGAGAAGCAATTTATAATAACACTCCTGTACATCGACATGGTAAACAAACAAGTTATTTTTCACCGTGAAGTGCAACATTTAGACGACCGCCTGCGCAGATCACCGAGCAATTTCCAGGTGTATTGTAGTATAATAAAATCCCCAACTTGTGTGAATAATGTCAGCTAAGGAGTATCATTCAAAAACCTCTACACGTGATTATACCCGTTTCAGGAATTCGAAAAATTTTCGGAACTTATTTTCTCGAGGCCGAAAATGACAAAAAAAAATGGGTGGTCTTGCTGTTCAGTTTAGGCAGGAACATCGTAGTTGCAAAATCTGAAAATATGTACCTGCACGTACGGCGCACAATTATCTTTAATGTTAAATCATACAACGATAAGGTCTCCACTGAATATCTCATATAGGTGAGTTAGCGGCCAGTAGACAGCATGCCAGATTAGTTACATGCCCCTAAAGACCATAGTGAGGCAATTTGCGCTGGCTTTAGTCGCACTTAGAGCTTCCACATTTCTAGTCCTCGGACGCTCAAAATATGTCCTTTCAGACGGCCACCTTAACGCACGTGTTAAGTGTCGCTTTGGGGCTGCTGTTGATGCAGTGGCTAGAGCACTCGCCTCCCTCTAAGGCGATCAGGGTTCCATCCCAATCTCACAGATATTAACTTGTGTGTCGAATTATGGATGCTTTTCAGCCTCTGCAACCCTAAATGTACTGTATTATTTTGTTCGTCTTCATATTCCCTACAATGTAACGAACAGTTCTCAACATTATTCAGAGACATCCTGTATATATAGGATGTTAAAATCAAAGTATTAAATTCATTAGGCAGAAGTAGAATGCATCGAATCATGATAAACATTTCTAATAAACATTGGTTCGTATTCCCATACTTTAAAAACATGTCTGCAGCACGAATAGTGATATACCAGCCCTACAGGAACATTGTCAGTAGTATCTGCCGGCACATCCGAGACCAAACAGGAGTGGGGCAACGGTGGCCGAATGGTCAGACCATTCGCCTCCCACCAAGGCGATCCGGGTTCGATTCCCTGGTTCGGTCCCCGGATTTTCGTACGTGGGAAGCGTGCCGGACGGTGCCGCTGGTCGGCGGGTTTTCTCGGGAATCTCCCATTTCACCCGCCCCTTCATTCCGGCGTTGCTGCATACACACCCTGTGTCACTCCTCACCAGCGCTAAAGTCTTGGATGTTGAGCGCTGACTCGAGCAGCCAGCAGCTGCTCATCGTCCATTCTCCGACAAAGTGATACCACAGGATTAAGTTTTGATTAAACTTCTTCTTTATTTTTGTATGTGCGACCTTGTAACCGGCCCATAACCTTTAAATGTAAATAAATAATATATATATATATATATATATATATATATATATATATATATATATTGTAAATACTGTAAATTAAGTTAGCAGAGTCGTAAAAAGCCAGTTGAAATTGCGTAGTGATTAGGATTGTTTGTTTTATGTGAATCAATTGCAAAATTTTGTTTAAATTAATTAATTTATAAGTTAGTTTTGAGTACTGGCGAGAGACGCAGTATGGCCAGAGGATCGTGGCATTGTGTCACGGCAGATTGACGGTTAACACAGCGGGGAAGAGAAAGTTGCGAAAACATGGGGTGAAAGCGAGCGAACAGCCTTGAGCCGACGAAGGACACGCGGCGAGGATGCTGAAAATTAGGGCACCTAGAGGCGTGGTTACGCCCACTCCAAGTTATGCAATTTAATACTAACTTTCTAATTATTCATCAGAATTTTACAAAATTTTGTAAATAAGTTCAAAGGGATATTAACGTTAATGTGTGTGAATTTAAAAAAGATGCAATACATTGATACGGAGGAATGGCAGGGTTTGCTGTCGTCGTCACCCACGAGAGACGCGATTGGCTGAAAGTTAAAATTGGGGCGGTCCTAGGAGAGTTCGCCACGTAGGCGCGAAGGGAAAGTTTAGGGGACTCCTGCGGCAGCCTCCACGAAGGGTGGACGCGTCGCTTGGAGCCACCACGGACGATTGTGGGAAGCCGCGGAGAAAACAGACTTCTGCTGCAACCTTCACGAAGAGTGGACACGGGTCGATTCGCAGAAATTCGCGGGAAGACGCATATAAAACTGATTCTTGCCGCGACTGTCACGAAGAGTGTGATATTCGCACGAGGCCGCGATTAAAAGCTTTAAAACGATAGTTTAGCGTGTCTCTCGTGGGACTGACGGAACAAGTTCAGGGTTCCGAAGTATCGAAGTACATAAACGGACGGTGTTTTAAATAAATAATAATAGATCCCCACACAACATTAAAAGAAAGAGATAGGATATAACAACCTACAGCTAGTGTCAAATCAGCCAAATGTCAATCGCAAAACGAACATGAATATTCAGGGGTTTAAATTGTAGCTAATGTCTAAAAGAAACGAATTTTTCCGGTCTCTTTGCATGCACACTTAATGTGTATATGTATACGTGTTTATGTATATGTTACTTACACACATTTATACGTAGGCTGTCCAGAAACTACCTTATAATAAGTACACCTCGCGATTCCTGAGCTAAATTGAAGACGAAAACATTTATGACAAACTGTTATAGGATGAAATTTTTACACGCACAATGTGTCAAAATAGATAGCACTCTTGTTTGTCCCCTCTTACGCGTAACAGATATCTTACGCATCTTACTGTTCTGGCTTGCATATTATGGGTGCGGGTTAAAATCCCAAGCAGTCCAAACATGATTCTTCATTTACTTGACGTAACATACACAAAATAATACCTGGTCGTGGAGTGCAAGAGGGACTTTCTCCGTGTAGTCTTTCTGAACATATTGTAGGCTATACACTCATACACACAAAAATAAATATATATATATATATATATATATATATATATATATATATATATATATATATATATATATATATATATACATACACGCACACACATGCGCTAAATCATTCCGCTCTTCTTCAGCACAACTGGAGTGTTTATACGAATTCGTGGAAGTGCACACTTAACTGGCGCCATGTCTAACGCGCTTTCTAGGAAATTAGGGGTAACTTCAGAGGTATTTTCAGAATGCAGTGGAGCTTCTCAGCTAACGAACCAAGTGTTAATTGATGTCGTTAGTATTTTCCGTTTATCGCCTCTACCACCACCACTTTGGAGTTAACTTTCCTCGCAAGCCTCCCGTCTTTAACTTCGTAACTAGACCCCATTTCCTCCCGAAAATTGGAAGACATGAAAGAGATTTTGGTATCCCGTACTTTAGAAGTTCGTCTTTACAGCGTGTTGAAATCGTATGATTTTAGTTATTAATGCCTGCCTACATATCGCCGCAGTGTCCTTCCTTAGTAAGTACGGAGTAGTCTTTATCCTACGTTTCTTCTCCAGGATTCCGAGTCAGTTTTCAAGATGAATGATTACACAGTGATATTCAAATTGCTCATCTGTTACGGATCAAAGTTGTAGCTGTAGTTCGAAATGTTTTTTTTAGTCAATTAACTATACATAAAACACTAACTTCGTGCTACCAGGCGGGAATCCGTGAACAAACCGAACTTTTTAGTTTTACTACAAATAAGTGACGTAGTTGCTTGTCTCGTTACATATAAATATAGTTTTAGAGAACGAGGGATGGAAAATGGACCATCCAAAAATAAATAAAAATGACTAGCGTTGTGGTTAAGGCCTACAACTAAGTAACACGATAGACGCCCTCTGTTTAAAAAAATGCAAGGCAATCATTTTACTGTCTTTCCTCGCAACACAAGTTGATCTCTAATCTCCAAGTTTGCTTTAAGAACCCCCGAATAACTGAGGGTGTGACGTTGGGGGTTGGGGGTGGTAGTGGGTAGACAGAGGGAGAGAATTTTATTGCTGCCAAATGAAGTGCTTATATGTTTTCTATGAAAATGCCCAGTACTCGCAATTGTCGCCCGTTCAATCATCGAAATTGGAGGGGACGGGGTGCATTCACACGATTAAATATTTATTAGAATTCAATTTCTTGAATTAAATTTATTTAATAGCATGTCTGTTCAAGAAATTTCATTCAATAAACATTGACGGGACCACTTGAAAAGTTGTCGTATGATTTGTAAACAAATTATACACAAAATAAATGTCTATTTTACAATTGTCTACTAACTCTGTACGACACAAACATATTTGGTTTTAGCTATTACAACATTTCTTATTTTTGTTTATAGTATTTAAAATAAATAATGCTCTCATTTATTTTTAATATGGTTTAATTCGCATACACATCTCAACTAGTGTGGTATTCGAATAAATACTGTCAGAATACCTCTTCTCCGTTCTTAAATATTTTCATTCAAGAACGTTCCATCTTAAATATTCAAGAACGTTTCATACATGTTCGAAACGTAAATCTTTGATAATATTCTAGATATTCACTTAATTGAAAGACAAAATCACTATGGTTATGACGTCTCCATGGCGTCACACGACATTCAAGGAATTGTATATAATACATTTGAAAGAAAACTGAAACAAAAAATAATTTTCTCCAGTAATCGTTTGAAGTTTCAGTGTAAAAGCAACTGTCAACCAGCGTCAGCACTGGAATAAGCACGTTTCCTTACACACACACACACACACACACACACACACACACACACACCAACACACACACATATATGTATATATATATATATATACACACACACACATACATACACTCCACACACACACACACATATATAAAGTTAACTCTTGGAAGATACAACACTTATAAGGAATTTTATAAAGTAATTTTTTTTAATGATGTGCCAAAAAACACGATAGGATACTATTATTGATGTGCCTTATTTTTGTAAAGGAAGCAATGAATTATAAATGTTTTAGTAAAAGTTTAAATAATAACTAACGAAACTTAAGATTGCCTACTTGTGTGACTAGCATCGTCCCCCAGTTGGCTTCTTCCACCGAGTGGCCGTATATCCTATATGTGTGTGTATGTGTGTGTATATATATATATATATATATATATATATATATATATATATATATATATATGTATATATATATATATATTTATATATGAGAGAGTTCCAGAACAACAGATACAAACGCCGTGAGGAAGGGAGATATTAACCCTTAAAATAATCGACAGTTAAAATGGTTTTAACTGAAAGTAATAAAACCTACTGGAGGTAAAGAAAAAAAATCGATGAATGATGATGTCACTTTACATAAATCTAATGTATGTTGTACGACCAGGATTGTAACGCGGGTTGCGTATTTGGCAGGCAACAAAATGCACTTTTTTCTTCTTTTTTTTTTTCTTCGCAAAAACGGGTTACATTGAATGTTCCATGAAGTTGACGTGTATTGTGCATTTAGTATGAGTATTACTTCTTTGAAAATAATAAAAACACCTAAAGGTTACACACACATTAGAAGGATAAACATACCCTACGCTTTTTTTCTTGGTGTAGCGAATTTTAATTAATACTTCACAGTTGTGCTTAATTAAGGTGTACGTAAAGTAACACCATCATTCACAAACGTTTACTTTAATATACCGTAGGTTATATTGTTTTAATTTAAAATCGTTTTAAATGCCGAATTTTAAAGGTGGATGTTTCTTTTATGAGTTACTGTACGGCATTATTCGTATAAGCCCTTTTTGGGTAGGGATTCGCCTCACAGCGCTTGTTCCTGTAGTTCAGGAACGTCCTGTGTATGTCCTCATGAGTTTAATGTAGCGGTTAGTGTAGCCGGATACAAATATATGAAAAAACAAGGTCACACGATGTACCAATTTGTTTCAATTTAATATGAAATAATGCTGTCTAGTGTGATATATAATAGAATTAACTACACAGAGTTGGTCACGTAAAAACAGTGCTGCTATTAAACAAAATGCAATGATGTTACTACATATTTTAGTTTATGAACAATAAACAAATATATCTAAATAAATTACAGGAGTAAATATCCTCGCAATAGACAACTCCTCCAAATCTGAGCTATTAATGTGCGATGTTCGTGGTTCGAGATCGTGCGAAAACGAATGGTGTAAGGTGTTACCGGTTTACCTTGAATCTTTTCATTTGACGTACTCGGTGTGCCTACGATGGTACAAATTATGTGCGGCACAGTTATTACTTTCAAGATCCTTACATCAGTGCTTATACCGGGTCATCGACCGAAAGTTCTGGCATTCGTACGCTTTATTAGAGGGTCCGCGATTAGCGCAATAGCTAAAGGACTCGCTTCCCACCGAAGCGGTCCGCGTTTGATTCCCGGGGGTGTCGGTCCCGCGATGATCGCATGAGGGGATCGTACCGGACGATACCGCTGGTTGGTGGGTTTAATCGGAGATCTCCCGCTTTCCTGGCCTCCTCATTCCGGCGCTGCTCCATACTCACATCATGTCACCCCTCTCCAGCCCGTCTCAGGTAAGAGTTCCACTTTTTGACAGTTGTGTTCAAATTTCTTTTTACAGACGTTACCATGTAGTACGCGGTGGTTTCCTCTCACATTAGTGATTTTTGCACCAACGAGCTCAGCTGGCTCTGAAATGGTGCATTACATCAAGATGTAAAGTAATTTCATCTCAAAATTTGTACTCATTATATGCTTCAAAACTGCCAAAAATGTAAATCTTATGTGAGACAGACTATATCTAGATGTTAAGTGGTGACCAATATTATTATCACTCGTTCCACTGCATTAGAATTTCGTGCACGTCCTGGTTTAGGCTTTTAAGTAGTAAAAAACATTTAGGCCTATATAAAGATATGAGTTAGAATCGTCAAGATAAAAAATTTAAGAGTAAGGAGTTCTCACGTGTCTCAGTTATTCACGAGAGCCAGAATTGCTTCTAGGCTTTTAGACATAACCTGCGTTGGTCGAACAAACCTGGTCACATGATTTAGAAAATCCAGCCTACTTACATTACCTCAAAAGATTACTTAATATAACTGTCCAAAGAAACAGTGGAGCTTTCCATCAACGAATGTGTAGCCTTGACAACATTCCACACTGAATTAACGAATATAAATTTTAAATTTTGCTTTTGTTTAAGATACACTCGATGATTAAAATCAAATAGTGATAAATTGCCAACGACCAAGTTGGAATGAGGGGACGACACGAGAAACCACGGATAAAATTGACGACTTGAAGAAGGTGAATTTAGCACTCGGTGTGACAACTCTCCTCCAGGCCAGACGAGCTTCTGGTGCGAGCACAGACAAAACCGTAATACAGACGTGACATGAGTGGCGGCTCACGTGTTATGGGAGAATTTTGACGCTTATTGGTTACCCGAGACTGTTGATACCTGCTACGCGTGTGTTTGATTCCTGTATGTTTCGGTAGAGGTTTCCTTTTGACCTGACTGCCGACTAGCAGAACATCCGTATAGCTGGTAATGTTTTTATGAAAAGTATTATGCAACATTTTGTTCTAATGTCTCATGCGAACATCTGCAGCTCTGCTTCATTGTCAGTGATTGGCTGTTTCAAACTCTCAACGTCTTGGGGGATCTACCCGCTTGTCACAGACGTGTGGTGTCGCAGTCACCTTATTTTCATGGGCACAGTCAAATAATGGGGCCGCGATGGTCAAGGGGTCAGGCCTCTCGCGCCTCCCACCAAGGCGATCTGGGTTCGATTCCCGGTGGGGTTGGTCCCAGGATTTTCGCTTGTGGGAATCGTGCCGAACGATGCCGTTGGTCAGCGAATTTTCTCGGGGATCTCCCGTCTCCCCCACCCTTTCATTCCGGCACCACTTCATACTCACCTCACGTCACTCTCGCCAGCGCAGAAGATCCTCGATGTTAAGCGCTGACTAAAATCTCTCATTCACTCACAGTCAAATGAGCAACGCCTCCGTTAAAATACACTCTGCCAATAGCCACGAAGCAGAGATGCAGAAGTGAGCGTTTGTGCATTGATACAATTTGTTCTTTTCACCTAGAATCACCAGTTCTAGGCACCCACCTTACACTGATTGGCAGTAGGTGTTTCCTCCATGTTGCTGGCCAACGAAAGCATTTTGCTGCCGTGTGTTACTGAGTTTGCCGTCCTACAGGCTATTTCACTTCTGTATTCCTAAATATTCTGTGGCATGGGAATGCGACGAGAAGAGAAGTGGGCGTGGCCCTAGACGAAATATAGCAGAATAAGGGGTGAGTTGGGGCACGGTATTGTGACCTGCGGTGGTGAAGGGTGAGGTGGGAGATGGGGCTAGGAGGGTGTCGGGAACTCTGTGAGAGACGAAGCACTCGCTAAATTAACTCGCATTGTGGCAAGTGGCAAGCCGCCAGGCATCTGAGGCTCGCGGGGGTTGGCTGCGAGGTTCCTGAATATGTGGGTGGCGGGGATGAGGGAGTGTATCTCGTGGTGGCCTGGTAGGGTATCCCCTGGGAGCCCAAGGGACGTGGGGGTGGTTCAGCGGGGTAGGTTGGTGATGGCACGTGTTTGTTGGTGTGGCACCCGCCGACCGAGTGCTAGAGAGATAGAGATGAAGAGGAAATGTCGCCCGCTGAATGGGAACACAAGGCACTTTGTCACGTTATTCATCGGGACACCATTAAAGTTCGCGCGCTCTCCCGAAACTCTGCCGATGACATCAAGATACCTACCTCCCATCCATCCAGTCTTCTGCATTATCCCCTGTTATGCGCTGAGGGAGGAATTTCCCTGAAACGCGACGGAATTGTCGCACGCCCTTATCAATTATGAAACAGCTACCTCAGAGATGCTTCGAAATATACCTTGTTTCCATTTCCGAGATGTCCTCGTTTTCTTCTATTCACATCCATGAAACCTCTCCATTAATGTAAACAATTCATGACTGTTCAGAAAACAACAGATGAGCGTGAAATCTCTGGGAAACGAGCGTTGATAAGTTTTATAGTCGATAGGAGATAATGAAAACATGTTTCTAGTTTTTTCATTCTTTAATTGATTTGAAGAGGAATAAAGGAAGCAGGGGTACAAACCGGAGCGCGAGATGCATATCATAACTTCCTCAGTACTAAGATGCTTACTAACTTGCAAGCTAATTTAGAAAACTTATTTTTAGAGAGTAATTTTTCTCATGGAGATTGATTACCTTTCGCATAAACTTATAGAGTTATGTTTTTTTATATTCATGACGATTTTCATATAAGATTTGTTTAATTTCGAATTACGTTTTAAGAAATCGGTGACTTAAAAATGAAATGATACGGATTATGATTATACGTATTTTAGGTTGTCCGTACGTTCCTGATTTTTATCGTGTCGCTTTTGGCGCTTTATTAAGCCCTATAAGCCATGTAATAATTTAAGAACTGCACTTATGTTATTAATACAAACGCAAAGAAAATAAGGCTGACTTTTGTGACAAGCATTTATAGTTGCATCTTTGTATGTTTGAAGTTTTATTTTAA
The DNA here is from genome assembly GCA_003012365.1 of Medauroidea extradentata. Classification (NCBI taxonomy): domain Eukaryota; kingdom Metazoa; phylum Arthropoda; class Insecta; order Phasmatodea; family Phasmatidae; genus Medauroidea; species Medauroidea extradentata. The sequence goes on along the minus strand of PNEQ01083268.1, from coordinate 1,184 downwards.
TGGTAGGAAATACCATACCTATAGTTTGTATTATTTACTACTTAATCAGTTGAAATGCAATTTATTCTTAGTAATATGACACACCGAGAGTTGCTCGAGCATTATGTTTTCAGACCTAAATCATGAAATATTTCAGAGTGTTAAATTAAAACGCAACAGAAGTTTATATTGTACAATATTGAAAAAAACAACTGTAAGCTGGGTAGAAACGTAAATGAGGTACACGCGTATTTAATTCCAGCTAGGGCGAGTTTTAGTTCACTCAGTATAGTTAGTTGGGTATCGTAGGGTATATGTACAGAATTTGTTTCAATTACGTAAAATGATGTATGATTGTACAGTAAATCAAAAATGAACATATACCGACAAAAAGTATAGTTGTATAGCCTAAGCATTATATAAGCATAGTTCACTATAGCATTGTTGACACTTTTACTATATATATATATCACTGCCACAATGCGTACATTCGTAAATATCAAATGTTTGCGCTTACTGAAACCAAAATATATAAAATTAATTATTATTGCCTTTTATGAATTTGCGTAGCTCCGCGAGATTGACACTTAAGGATGCTTAAATGTAAAAATTCATAATTTTGTATTTGTTTGAAATACTGTTGGTTTTGTGGACATTACGAGTGACTGCATTAGCCCCCTCTGCGAATTTTTAAAACATTCATAATATTCCCATAATATGGCATATCAAAGAAAAAATTTGCGTGCTTACGACATCATACACCCAACGAAAACTTAAATACTTTTTGACTGAAATGAAATAAATTAAACTGGAATTAGATGTAATGGATTACACGTTGTAAGATATAGAAACATAAGCAACCAATTTTTGTGTTTTTGTGAAATAGTTGAAAATAGTGACATTATGTCGAAATTTTGCTACATTTTTGGTAACGAAACCCATTTTATCACGACCAAAGATTTTTTTAAGTGAATGTGAGCGATTCTACTTGTCTGGTCGATTATCTAGTAAGCCGGGGAGGTTTTTTTTTTTTTTTTTTTTTTTTTTTTTTTTTTTTTTTTTTTTTTTTTTTTTTTTTTTTTTTTTTTTTTTTTTTTTTTTTTTTTTTTTTTTTTTTTTTTTTTTTTTTTTTTTTTTTTTTTTTTTTTTTTTTTTTTTTTTTTTTTTTTTTTTTTTTTTTTTTTTTTTTTTTTTTTTTTTTTTTT
>PNEQ01083267.1:0-16760 GCA_003012365.1 Medauroidea extradentata | reverse complement strand
TATATATATATATATATATATATATATATATATATATATATATATATATATATATATATATATATATAGACACGTTTAGCGTGTATACGTGTATATATACATATTTACGTGTCTATACGTATGTATGTAATTAATTTATTCTGTAATCTAGGTATAAGTATGCATAAGCTATATATATACACACATGCATACATGGTTGAATGTACTCCTATACACCACACCTAAATATATTATTATACATTTACTCATACATTCATATACATGTATCTACATACACATACACACACGTATATACACATGCATACAGGGAAGCTCGGACGTGTACCCACTGTACATGTCACCTGTCATATGATCGCAGATAGGTGCAGTGTAAGCAGGGTATTTACCCACTACGAGCTGTGCTGCAGGCCCGGTGAAGTGCTGTCGTAATTGGTGACAGCGCAGCGGCCGGAGTGAAAAGCTCGCAGATACGAACTCTAATGTATGGTAATTAATGTGGTCGGCATGTGTGCCTGGATTATCTGATCCTGTTCTGTCTGCCAGGGTTATTCTGTACAGTAGTCCTGCTCTCCTCGTGTCCTCCTGCTACACTGCACTGCTCCTTCCAGCTAACATTATACCACGAGTTCATACACTGCAGAACTGTATACGAACATTAGTAATGTATACACGATGGCTTGAAGTATGCCTAGAAGGTCTAGAGTTCACGTTACTAAATATATCGACACTAGAGCATAGTTTAGTATGTTCGCGTACAAGAGCTAGCAGCTCGTGTGGTTGTAAGAACCGCATTTGATATCACCACCAGCGGCAGCCATATTTGATTGGTGTCAACTTGGTCGTGACCTGGACCTCAAGGTCACCAAAATAAAATTTTAGAAAAATCCCAAAAATTGTAAAAACTACTAAAAATGTTCTAAACTCCCTCACAAATACTTTTTTTTTCGTTCAAAAGTTTTCTTTGGTCTATCCCCTTCTCTTAACAAAACATTGATGCAATGCCTTTGTCTACTTAATGCGGACACATTACTTCACTACTAAAGGGTAAGATTGAGGGTTGGCACTGTGAATAAATTTTTAAGCACATATCGATTCAAACAATTTTGATATAAACACATTTTCCATTTATTTGTTTTTATAACTTAACATTGTAAAGAAGTGTATTGACTACTAATTGTGATGGTATGTGTCCCATTCCCAACTTGTCAATTCCCATTCATTTTTCGGTTATTTTTAACGAATATATTAGTTTTAAGTAAAGATGTGCAGTGAGAGGGTTTTACTGCCATTTAACAACTTCATCTTTTAAAGATGATGAGGGTGAAATTATGTGAACGGACAACACAACATCCATGTCCGAGCCGGGATTCGAACACATGAGCACCATAGACTAGGCCACGCCGACTTTACTACCCAGACCGACTTTTAATTAAATAAATTAATTTAATAATATACATTGAAGTACACACTTGCAATAGGTTTCCCATAGACCCCTGAAAAGTAGAATCTCCCAACCTCCCTCTCAATAACTTACAAATATCCATCCTATTTCTAAAATAATAAATCAACAAACGTTCAGAACAATCTAAAATATTAAATTAATAAGTTATTTCTGTTTAAAAATTATAATTAGATGCAAAAATCCACATTTTGTCCCTTGACAAGTTCGTTGCTTAATAACATGGCAGACAACATCCGAGCAGTATTGTCAAGGGGGAACCGGGAATGTTTGGATTTCCATAAACACAGATGATACTCCTTCAGCTCCTGGTGCATCCAACAACTTTTTAGAAATTAGGTAGATTTTAGCTTCGGGAATAAAGTACGTGTTTTCAATCCGTAAATTTGTTATTTCATTCCGTTGTACGTAGCTACCCTCCTGGACTAGCTATTTTATCAAATAACATTTAATACTGAAGGGCGTCTATCATATAGCAACTTAAGGGAAATGCCAAATGAACCTACAGCAAGCTAGGGTGCCTTGACTCCAAGGGACTAATTAATAGGTACATAATGTTATCTTTTGAAAAATATTGCAACGGGGTCAAGTTAAAAACCAAAGAAATATTTTGTTCATACTCCATTGCGGCAAATATTGTGTCGTAGAATACCAGAAAACACACACAGACAAATATACATGTAAACAACCAAAAGGACTTTGAAGCTTATTAATTTTACAGCAAAAAATAATTACAGCGATAGACAGAAAAAAAACGAACGACGAAATTGCTGGTGTAGACGACACAGCAGAAACACATACACCTTGAAGAAAGCGATCAAATACAAATAACACAGTAGCTGTGGACAGTAAACCATTGGAAACAGACGAATACAATGGTTTCCTTGCGACCAAACGAATTGCGATGTTTCGGAGAATGCAATATGGCCACTGGAAAACAAGGGGTTTACATACTCTGCACTCCCTCTTTTGCTCTGGCCAATAGGAAAGAACCATCCCGTGATTAATTGCGCAGGTATGAGTCAGTTGTTATTGGCTAAAGCTTTCCTGCTATGGTTGCTGTGGCATATTTATTTAATTAGTTGAAATTTTAATTATTTTCTAACTATTGGTAACCAAATGTTTTTCAATTTTATGCTCTGCTGGCTAAATACATTTCTGTTACAAACTATGAATGATGATTATTTGATATTTCTTTACATTTTGTTCGTTTCCTATGTCAGTGGAGTGGCATTTATCCAGAGTATTCTGTGGAGATTGCCCAGGTATGTTCTGCTAATAAACAATTTTTTATAACTTCACCCTAATTTACATTATTTTTGTGTTCTTTAATGCGTGTCTCTCGAATATATACGCAACGACATTCACAGGGGATCGTATGCCGTACACACAGTTTGGAGTTTGTTACTTGTCTGACTTTGGTTATATACTTTTGTAACCGTGTTTTTAAGGAGTTGCCTGACATGAAAACTGGTTGGAGTATATATTTCTTATCTAATGATCATATTTTTATTTCTGAGAGGCCACGAACATAAGTATGACAGGAGTTCCCACAGACTTGTTAATTTATATCGGCATTTTCTAGTTTTAAGTTTAGTTTTACGATGTCAATGGGCTAACCGTATGTCAGCAGTTAATTTTTTAAGTGAACATGTTCATATGCTATTGCTCGTTGGCGTGTGCAGATTTCTTCAGCTCGTCTAGCTAAAGTGCGGATAATTCCAGTTTTTGAACTTGTACAGTGGTTGGAACTGAAATGGAGGTATTGACCAGTGTGTGTTGGTTTCCTGTACACTTGAGATAAAATCGTTTGTTTTCCTTTCATTACGAACACATTTTCTGTACTGTAAGTAAATTGTATTGATAGCCTTAGCGAGTTGAGTAAATGAGCGACTTCGTCATGTTTCTCGAGACAATGTTGCCAATCCAAAAAAAATTCACAGCGGAGCTAGAATTAAGGTTTCATTCACTGATTTTGCTCAAAACTTTCCATGAACGTGTTGGCGATGAAAGGTGATTTTGAAGACCGCATAGCCATGCCTTCAGTGTGTTTGTAAAATTCGTCTTTGAACTGGAAGTATGTTGTTTTGGCGCAGAGATTGATGTGTTGAAATGGATATTTCAGTTCTCTGTTTGATGACACTGTCATTTTACAGCTTGGTCTCATTGATAGGCAGTGTTTGTATTACAGTTACATAAGTGGATAGACTTTGAACATCAGAGTTTACCAGGATGTCTGTTGGTGATATTGCTAATGTTTTGACTATGGAGATGAAATGGCTGGCCTGTGAGCGGTTCTACAACCTTCAGCAGGAATTTAGAGAGTTTTTGGCATGGAGAGCTGCTTTAGCTGATTATAGGTTGCAAAGGCATGCCTAGTTTGAGTATTTTCGGGAGACCATAGATGTGAGGTGATTTGCTGCTGTGTGGTGTGAGTAATTTTTTCTGCTCTCTGAGCTGTACTTCTTGTTATTTTTAGAGTCTGGTCTACTTTCCACTCAATGTACGCATTGGGGTCTTTGTTAAACTGCGTATATTTGTCAGAAGCAACTCTCCAGGATCAACTCCAAGTAGCAGTTCAAGTTCTGGCCTCTTTTGTCCATAGCCAGAGATAGAAATACTATCACATTGTAGCTGCTCTATTCAAGGTCTCTTCTCAAGTCGAAGAATTTCTCTAAATGCTGGTCAATTACTGGTATTTCGCAGGTATGCTGTCGTCCAAACTTCTTATTTTACACGGTAGTTAGACAGAATTTTTTTTTTCGGTGTTGTGCCTGCAAATAAATTATGAAGCAATGTTTCAGAGCTCTTACGTTTCACTACGTTAGCAGCATAAGTTTTTCAAGTACGCGTGACTGCCGGAATCCACCACTAATGTTTTGAGCAAAAACAGTATGTCCTAGACAGTTGCAACAAGATAACCTTTTTTTGTTACACAGATCACATTACTCAATAAACCATCTCCAAATGTTCGAAAATCCTGACGGTAAAATAGTTATCTGCAGTAGCAGAGGGTGGCCACTCCGGCTATTTTCTTAAGGGTGGAAGGTATCAAGCAGCATTTGCTATTGATTTAAAGATCCCAAATAGCATTAAGCAATGCAAAATATAGTTTTTATGTCATTTAGCTTCCCACATTTTGGAGGCGTACAATTTTTAATTTTAATGTTCAGAGCCTCATTACGCCTGTAATATTAAGTTTAGGCGAGAAATGAAAAAAAAATAAATTTATGATTTTTTCTAAAAGGAATAATCTGACGGAGTTTGTCGGTGTTGTTAAAAGACACTGTGTGTATAGGTATATATATTGAGAAATGGAGAATTGAGTAACTTAGTTTAGTAAATACTTTCTTGAGGTTTTCAGCGGTTTTGTATTTGTTAGTTCAACATGGCATTTCCGCAAATCTCAAATGGATTTTTTATAGCAAAATTTTTTAATGCCTTCATGAAACGGAAATTTATTTCTTATCATGTTTAACGTAATCCACTAAATTACTAATATTATGTAAGTAATACAAATGTATTCAGTAACAGTGACATTCTGAAACTCCCGCTAAATTTAACACAGAAATATTTTGTTTTTGTCACTTGCCGAATTACGTCATGCTATTATCTTAATTTTTGACTATGAGATGAGTTACTTGCCGCTCCAACTCTTGTTTAGTGCTTTGAAGTAAATGTATTGACACAAAGTTCATGCGTCTAAATGTAGGATGGTCTACAGACAATTCTCATTAAATATAATCTGCAAATATTCACATGAATCCACGGACTTTTGATCTACCAGAACAACTTTAAAACTTTATGCTTTACATTTTTCATACGTGAAGCAGCGATAAAAAAAACTCTTACGTATTTAGCCAAATGGATGTTGAGTTTGAATAAGAAAAATTGTTGATGGAATATACACATTTATTTGCATTTGCACACGAACGAAAACGGCAAATGTATAGATACATGCTCATTTACATACTAGATAAAATAAGGCAAAATATGTATTTTTCATGTGCTTTAATTTGTTGACAATTTGGGGATTTTTGTCTCGTCAACAACAATGTCATTTGAGATGGTAAGACACTATTTTTTGTCTGTAACAACAACCGATTCTAAAAAGTAAGGTTCCTTCTTAAAGGCGTAAAACAACGAACACGGAAGTTTTGGTCCATGTGAAGGTTGCTTTATAAACCGTAGTTTTACGATGGACAGTCCTGTCGTTATATAAAAGTGTCATAGGGATTTTAAAGTGCGCACAGTTATCAGTCCATTAATGGCTACATTTTCTGGTTGTAACTTGTCGTGATACACGTGTATTCGCATGTGACGGCCATGAAAGTACTACTACCTGTCTCAAGAAGAATATTCGCGCGCCAGAGCAAAGATATTTCCCTGAGGCAGTAGGTACACTCACAGCTAGACACTCGTCTCCAACATCCGCCCAGGTCAGACACTAATGTTCTTGTGGCAGCGGCTAGGGTGCTCGCCTACCTCATACACGATACGGGCTCAAGCCTCAGTTATTCAGACTAATTACCAGAAAAACATATTTGTTGAAAAGTCATTTAATTGACAAGTTAATTTGCATGAGTTTAATAAAAATACCCATTTGTTCTTTTTTTACTTGGTCTAAACCTTGCAGTTTTCCAAAAATATTATTTGTATTATATACAAGAACCACCTTTGTATTAAGAGTTGACAAAAAATCTCCTCTGTTAACGTCACTTCCAAACGTCGTTGCTTATCGAAAAAACCCAAGGAATGCACCTAAAAAGTTCTCGGAACGTACATTTGTTAAATACAGAGATACTGAATGTTGTTACGAATATATGGGAACCACTTTCAGTGGGGTTTGACCGAATACCTACTACCACTTTATTTTTAAACTTAACGCGATGTTTTTACTTCTGTTGTTGTTAGTAAATTTTGGCGTTTCAGATTTTATGCACTTTTGTATCAAAAGGTATTGAACAAAATAAGCCTGCTCAAAATATAACGGCAATATAATACTTGTACAGTTAGTGTAAAAATTATGCTTTTTATTCTTTTCGATGTTGATCATTCGCAAGGAGGTGGAATATTTTAAAAGAAACTAGCTGTGCGCAGCATCATTGCAATGTCCTTTTCCTGTTATTCTTTCACTGAATTTTCTGCTTCTGTGCACTGTTTTGCTTCCCTTTAGCGAGTATAATAGGTTTGGAAAAATCCTTCTCCTGGGGTGCACGCACAACTCGCAATTTTTATTTTCACTTAATTAATTGGGTATTCGTGCCCAATTTACTATCTCCTCCACTGTGTATACACATTTTTAATTTTCGTCAGAAACTTTCGCGGAAACACTTATGTAATTCGGAGTTCATTTATGTCCCGTCCAGTTTATTTGTACCGTGTATAATCGATTTTTAATTTACAAATGAAAGAACAATCTTTTTGCCAGTTTGTTATGATTCAGTTTTGTGTATGGCCATAAAAAACTATTATTATTTACCAAAACATGGCAGTGTTTTTTTCAATGTGTGAATATAGTTTACTTTTGTGACGTCCTCAGTATGCTCTTTAACAAGACCCCAAATTTTTCTTTAGCATTTTTTTCTGTGACTTTTAGTGCTTCCATGTTCGCCTTTTTGTTAAGATAATTATATAACCAATTTTTTACCACATTGAATGAGTTAGGTGATTGTAAACAGCTTCACGGACTTTGTATTGGTACGTGGAGGAATATTGCAGGGAACCAGCCAGAGCCTGCGTTAAAGTACTATTCCAAACTTGTCAAGAGAAGTTTCGGAAAAAAACCCTGAAAAATGTAAATCAGAAGCGCCAGGCGAGAAGAGAACTAGTGTTCTACTAAATACGTGACGAGAGGCTAACCGCTGCCCAGCCTCGCTAAAGTTAATTTAGTAGTGAACGTGATATTCGAGAATATATTTTATCCGGAAGGTTTTCATGATACATTTATTCACAAGTGGACGACATTAAGCACAAAGGAACCAATCCGAAAATAAATCAATTTTGAGGTAATCGTACCACTTAGAAGAAGACGGTCCGACGTACATTTTAGAAAAATAAGAAGTACTAAATCACAAATTGGGACGAAAAGTAAGAGCCTGGAACTAATGGTTAAAACAAGACTTAGATACACATAGAAAACATTCACCTTGAATATCTCAGGTCTAGTTAACTGCGGGTTGGTTCCTTTCCGCTTAATGCCGTCCAAGTGTCCCTTGTTGGTTTCTTTATTCAAGTATCTAAATATTACGATGCACTCAAAGAATGACAGCTTTACCTCTGTCCAAGGATACACATACAAAATCACCGCCAGTTGTAATGTACTTACTCATTAGCGCTTGTAATACAGAATTTCATTATGTTACTTCCATGAAGATTTAATTATAAAATATATACAATATATCAGGCTCTTACAAATCGAATAGTGATAACGAATTTTTATTAAAATATATAGTAACCGCGTTAAGGGAATTCATAGTGACAATTTGTGCATCGTAAAATAAATTCTATAATGAACTATTAGTGCATTGAAATTGCTTGTATTAGTCAGTACTAACGTATGTAAAGACAAATGATTAACATTTTTAATTATCAAAAGTTATATGCAATAACGGCAATAACGGGAACTGTATTATATTTATACAGACCGACTAATGAGTAATTATAAAGTTACGTTCAATTTCTTGTTATGATGTTGGATTCTGCGTAGAGGTATTTGCTGCCAACTTCGGAAGTCTTTGGCGAAAATAAAACTCTCGAAGCTTGACATGGGAGTTCTATTTTATTTTATTGTATGCTCCATTTGCTGTATATTGAGCATTTCCTGGAAACACATGTTATGCGTTCCTACAGTTTATTCTGAAATGTTGGCTAACCAATAACCAATACTGTGGACTCTCAATCGAGCTCAGTCCATTTAGCTTGATAAAAAAAGTAGCTCAACCAGATTTTGTATAGTGGCATTTTAAAGTTAAAATTGGCGTGTTTTAAGTTTATACACCCCTCGAAAACCAATCCACATAGTAAAACGAAATAATTCACATTGAAAGATCATGTCACTGTTCACGTATATAAAATCCCATTACAAATATTTTTTTTTAAAATAAAATTTTAAAAGTAGCAAAAATTACAATTTCAGAAATTTTATGAAAATATAAAACATTGATTGAATGTGTTAATGTATACGTAAGACCCTAGACAGTAATATGTACTTTTACTACGAATTTATTTAGTTTCATTATGTTGATTGGTTTTCTGGGGAGGGGGGAGGTGTATGAACTAAAAACATACCAATTTTGACTTTAATAAACTGCTATGTGAAAACTGGCTGAGATATTATTTTTGTAACGCCATAATATACTCCCAAACAACGTCAGCAAAACCAACACTGCTCCATACAAATGCAACATTCTGATTTTCTCCTCCTGGGACGCCCTTAAGCCGTTACTTCAATTTCTACGTTGGTTGAATTAGAATTTTCGAAACGATATGGAAACTTAACTGCAAAGATCCTTTACAACAGTTCTGTATGGCATGTTCGGGAATGAAAAGTCGTAAATCACATGGGTGGTAGACAACGTGAAAGGAGACATTAGTTGTTGGAAAACATTTGCCCGGAAATAGTGGCTAGCAAAAGTGCGCGCGCCCGAGACGCCATTCCAGTGCTTAAGAGGGTGGGTCGTTGCACTTCAATCAGTAGGTGCTGTTAGCAAGTGTAAACTAGTGTGTGAAGATGACTGTACTCTGGGGAACGTGCCGGCCAACTGCTAGAGGGACGTCTCAACGCTGTGGCCGGCTGAGGCAACTAGGACACAACATCGTAAACTGATGGACTTTATCGGCAGCTTGCCCGGCGACACAAGACCCGCGCTTATTACTGTAAGACTTGCTCGCTATCCACACTCTCCTCGTCCTTCTTGCACAACCTCTCGCTGTTCTCACCAACACTAGGCCTACCGCTCAACGTCAACCTCTGTCGTTTCAGCCGAGGTGGGATGCTGCGCTGCAACATATGTTCTATTAGTGTGGGCAAGGAATACAACACCACTTATTACATTTTCTGCTACAAGTAACACGTGGCTTAGCTAACAAAAATTATAATATTGCCACTCAGCAAACATTTATAGGAAAATAATTTCAGACAATGTGTAACCTACGTAAAACATTAACAAAGCTTTAATTTATTATTTACGTTTAGTTATGAAAATTTAATGTCGTTTGAAAGCGCAAAAGTTTTAACAAATTATAAATAGAAAACCAACGTAGTGCTTAATTTTTAATGTGGCTAAATATAAAAATAGTCAAAATAATTCTAAATGTTTGTACTTACAGGCTTATACAAAGCGATTCTGTAATGTGTCACTGTTTTCGTGCCACTTGTACTGCGGAATGCTTGACAGTTAATGCATTAACTCAATACTTTATGATAAATTTTTCTTTTTATTAAAATTAGATACTGGCATTATACTTGTTGCATTTTTTCGCGTCCTTGTAACAGGATATATATATATATATATATATATATATATATATATAAGGCAATTTTATATTTCGTAATTTAATATGAGCATTTCAATTGTTATTGTTGCCGTCTGCTGTAAGTGAATATAACTGTAAGGGATCAAAGAAGTAAGTAGGAGCGTTACCCAAGCAAATAACAATGTCAGGGACAGACAGATCGCGACGTCTTTGCTCGTTAAAGTTCTGTAGTAGTTTCAAAATTATATTTTTTAACGCAAATTAATTCATACATCAAAAATTCATTCGGGCAGTTTTAACACTTACATAGGCTATCAACATTTGTACCTGAATTTTTCTGTTGCAATACACCAAATTGATTTGTAGATATTTGCCCCTGAATTAGCACATATTTTGTTGTCAAAATAAGCCGAAATGAAGCAAAATAATTTTTTGCTAGCAAACGGTACAGTATATTAAAAAAAAAAAAAAAACACTCTGGCAAAATTGTGTATCGTGTAACTGTACACAGTCTCAAATCTTTTCAAATCATTTGGTTAAAAAATATTCGAGTTATTCGCAATTGTTTGAAATAAATGTAAGATCACGGCCTTAAAGTTTACTTTAACCAGCGGGTCTATTATGCCTTCGCGTTGTTTGTTTGCGTCTGCACGCATATTCGCGATGCATCGTGGTTTAGATACTGATTTCGTGATTAAGACCGTCCTCGTTGTCAAGTGTCTCTATCTTTTCCGAGTACGCACTCTCTGCAATGGAAGTTGGCAATGCTTCTGTGGATACATTTATCACTTAAAAAATTATTCCAAAATTTCTGTTTCAGTGACAGGCATTTCTCTTTTCGGGGTTAATTATCATCCTCGATGGTAGTGCCATCTAACCTAATAATTAGGCAACTGTTTATATATGCTCCGCTAGATGTCGGTAACAGTTACATCACAAAATTTAGTTATTATTTAGCAGTGTTGTATAGAAGAGAAGTAGTGCCATTGAAGACATATTTGAAAGTGATAAATATTGAAACTGTAATTTAAATACGATAAGTAACCCAAGTCACTCACATTGTGCATTTTTTTTACGAAGATAAACATCTAAGAATCATTCCTTCAATGTTGGCATTTGTGCGAACACTTAACTGAAGACATACACGAAACCTAATTAATAATAATTTTCTTTAATTACAAACGAACAGACAGACATCTATCAATAATGCGTAAATATATGCAATTTACTGATTGTAAGTTAATATTGTAGAATGTGTTGTTATTCTGTACTATAGTTTATGGTGTTTTCGTTTACGACAAGAGTTACGAGAAAACGTCATTATTAACTACATTTGAAAGACTCGTTTTTCGATTAAATATACATAAAAGTTACAGAATATATCATCTAAAAAATATGTGTTAAAGTAACGTATCAATACTGCAAAAAAGTACAATTTATTTAGTTTTTTTTGTCTCATAATTGAATCGTGGTGGTAAGAACAACTCCACGGGAAAATTTTACTCTATTAATTATAAACTTGAAAGTTTTTCTACAGTGACGTATAACTGTAATTTACTGAATAAATTGGCAGAGTAAATTAATAAAAAGTTTAAAAACCAATGTTCTGCAGGTATTAGGATCGATCCTACGCCCAAAATAAACCAGAATTGGAAGCATTGACTCTAGCCCATACTCCATTATAAGAATATATGAGTCCCATCTGTAAAATTGTATCCTTATAATATTTCCGTGTTGTTTACACTTTTGATTAAGATGTGCTCCGATAAAGGATTTTTTTGGCAGTTATGTAGTTTCGAACAAAACTAGCTAACTCGAATTTCATATCAGATCGAAATATATGTTTCTTTTACAGAAGTCACATAGTTTTTTTAAATAATCTGCTGTTTTATTCGTTAAACTCATTTCCGAAGCGTAAATATTAATGTTACGTATTTGTTGGACTGATTCTACACAAATAAATTTAGTTACAGTCGTTTAAATATACGAGGTTACGGTAATTCAAGGAAAATATCCGCCATTTTAACTTAGAAATTCACTTTGCGAACCGTAGCGCGCCCTCTAGACTGTGTGCTAGTTTGCGACAGACTTTACGCGTCCTTTGCGATATGTATGCGCCACGTGGACAGTGCATAGTTGCAAAGAGATGGCGTTGTAATAGCTTTCATCGCAGAGTTTCTATTAGCGTGTGTAACAATCGCAAAATTGCTTTGCGTCGTGATCATAACAGACCCGCAGGCCGCTGAGTGGTATGAAGACATTCTGTCAATAGAAGATGATCCAGGATCTGTTCAACGTGCATCACAAGTATCTATTGGGAATAATAATAAAAATATATTACACGAGCATATGCCCAGTCGAAACACTCAACTGACCTAGTCCTAACAGCACAGCAAATGGGGACTTAACATTCAAAAAGGGCTAAGTACTAATTTCGACAAAAGTGAGTTAGGTACATAGAAAGGTGCCAAAACATTAGGTCGAAGACATACCTTAAGTACTATCTCCTAGTGATATTCTTGCGCGCCGTACATGAGCGCAAGTAGATGGTTGGAGTAACATCAAAGCATTTTAGTTCATTGAAAAAATATATATTGATGTTCATAAGTGTTTTGTATTTATTACTGTGCGATTACTCGTATTTACTACTTTCCTATTGTAATAAATATGTGAATGCATTTGCATAACCCCTTGTTCATTTGTTTGCCGCAATATACTGTTTCCGTCATTATCTAGAAACTTACCTTTTGGCACTTAGCCCCTTATGAATGTTAAGTCTTCAATTGAGCCTGCACGTTGCCTTCACATTACACTGTTGCCACTACGTGATGTGATGTACCAGGTATGTGCAGAACAGGTGCAGGAAACGTGCAAACATCACGTGCAGGCAGGACGTCACAACCGCACATTGTTGGCACGTCTTCAGCACGTAGCCAGTGCGATGCCTGCATGTCGCAGACACATTTATGAAACGTTGCCAGTACTGGTACTTATAAATAACTTGATTAGCACATTGTTACAATACTTACGTCATTATGTAAAAACTACTAGACTTGTTTTCATATAAATAAGCCTTTGTACAAGCTACAAACATTTAAATTATCATCACCGAAAATCAAAATGATAATGAAACATAATTGTAAAACAATATACATTGTATTGACATTGGGCATTTGGAGGCTCAATCAGCAATACGAAACATATTATTTAATTACTGGTACGTAAACAAAGAAATAACCTACCATCCCTGTCATAATGAAGCGAATAGAACATATTTTTACAATGAAGATTGCTAGTAACCAAAATTTTTTATGCTCTGTACATGCGAATGTAAAACAATTACGGTTATTGATATATGACACTTGATGTTCTGACATTAAACTGACTTAGTGGGGAACGTCACAACTGTAATATTTCTGTCATGTGCAAGCAAAGTGCTGCGTAGTTTCATTTGCAACATCACGTGTTAACCTTACTGGTACGTGCAGACAACTTGCTAAGACGTCTCTTAAGCAACATTGCCTGTGTAAAGTTTCTGTCACGTACATACTATGCTGTGTGGTTCTATCTCAAAAGTTGCATGTGTAACATTTCTGGAACATAAAGGCAACATGCTGCGAAGTCTCGTCTACAGTGTTGTTAAGGAAAGATTTCTGTCACGTGTAGGCAACGTGCTGCAAGGTTCCATTTGCAACATTGCCGGTGTAACGTTTCTGGCACAAGCAGGCAACATGCCAATGACTGTTTAAAACACTTGGAAAGTTCAAATGTTTTAGCAACGATCTTGCACCACCTGTGCTGTGTGAGAAATATATAATATATCTTTTTGAGAGTATGAACGTATTATTGCATAGTATTTTTAATATATATATATATATATATATGCAATTTTTAGAATTCATATAAATATATATTACTCCACAGTTGCCACTGAATGTCTGACAGAAGCGATATATCAACAGCACGGCATTCAAGTGACGAGTCTAGTGGCAAGGATGAAGCCTGATGCGTACTGCAGTATAACCCTTAGAGCTTCGTACTTCAGGTTTCTGTCGCCTACAATACATCCACTGAGGCAGCTGCCTTAATGTCCATAGTGGTCTTAACATTACAGCGGCAAGCCTTACCTAACACTCTGTTCAGGTTAGTGCACGCCTACAAGCTAAAAGAAGACACATAATTGGATTGCAGCTTTCACATAACTTGACACATTGGCGACAAGTTTACATGAACTGCCTAGTGGGACGGGATGTGCCACCTACTTTAAGAGGAGCCTTTGCCAGTGTCGAATTTCCACCTTTGATGCTTGGGAACCGCGTAGTGATAAGAGCCAGTGTCCCAGGCTTGACGAGAAACATATCGCCTCTATTCGCAGCGCGCCAATCTGGCGTGCAAGGTTTTCGCTGTAGTTTTTTCCCACGGTACTTTAAGTGGTGACCACTATATTTTATTTTTTAATAGAATGCTGTAAAGACCAACGCATGCCTCTCGTTTTGCTATTTACGAATTCAGGTAATGTTTTCGGAGTTAAAGTAGTCTAAAAAACCGTTTTTAGTCATTTTGAGAGGCCTGAAAATCATGTTTATAACAAGCGTGCTGAATTTGTGAAAATACCGAAGCATAGTTTCAAGTGTGTGTTATTTTCGTAGATAAACATGATATGAATAAGTTAAGCAGTTTCGCGTAAAAAAAAAAAAACGTGTGACACGCTGCAACTCCGTCCATGCGCCAAACGAGGACTCCTCTTAAGGCCGTGGCCACACTGCACACAGAACTACTTCATTTAAACATGCTCAGCTCTCTGTAGTTGTTACATGAGCTCCAAACATTATCCGATTGTGGTATAAGAACAAAAACAATCTAGGGCAAACTATGATGAAGAAAAAGGAAATAAGATTCCCTCTGGACTAGTATACAGGACTGATGCCAATAAAACTAAGAAAATACAACCAACATCAAGTATAAGAGAACCAGAAGGAGAAACCCTGTGACTTTGGTGATCTGAGAGTTCTAAGCCATCCTCTACTGATATGTAACACAGCAGTTGGCATCCACTCTGAGAGTCTTCCCTACACGGACGCCCAGAAAAGGTGGATTTCAGGCCTCAAAAGTTACAAAACTAAAATAAGAAGTTAATTTTAAAAATTAAAAAAACTTTAGAAGCAACTCAGCAACTACACGTATATAAACAAACTACAGCAACTATAATAACGCTTGTGGGGCACAGTACGAAAAGCCATTAGTAAATTTTAACTAAATTATAAACCACATTACCTGTTAGAATTTCTGTTACACATACAAAATAACAAAAATACAAATTTTGTTACCCGTAGTTAATTGCGCAACCCAAATAATTCGTTAAAACACAGCTGAAGGAGACAAGTTAAATCTAATACCTTTGACCTTTGCCTTAAATGTTGGCAGCTGTATTGTTTACATTTTCACAATCCATCTGGTCGACTGTAAAGTTTAGTATGGATCATTTTATTTACTTACGACATTTTGCCATTAATATGTTTACATCTCATTCGGTCCGGCATCAGAAATGCTATTTAGCCGCTACGGTTGGTAACGCGTCTGCAATTGGTTGCAATTTATGAATCTGAGTGTTGGCCGGCAGAGATACTGCAGTATTTCGGTTAACAGATCGTAATTGGCAACTAGTGACGCATTGTATTTATAGTTTGATGTCATGCAGCGTTAGCGGGGAATATCGCCCTAACAGTCGTATCTATGACGTGTTTAACAGAAAATATCCGGTTGTTGGTGCAGAGTCCTCAAACTGCTAGACCTTGCACGGCGCAGCGCAACAGCGCCTTAGAACACGCAGCTGACAAATCATGCAAGACACGGAAATTTAAATGTTTTGAACATACACTGCATTGTTCTCTCCTCTCATATTGGTATCATTTTGATCTTTTTTATAATTGTCATAATAATGGGAATTATTTTATAGTTGTTATATTGGTCTGGTCATATTTAGGGATGACTGTTTATCGCGGGAAAACTTGACTCTTTGCTGGGTTTCAAAGTACGTTCAGCTTACCAGAAGATTACTGGCTTTCGCTTGTACGTGAGGCTGTTGCCCTATTTGACTGAGCCAATGGGAATCTCACTATTGAAATATTTGATGCCGGTTATTGGTCAGCAGACAACTACGGGGTGTCAGACGCGTGTCGCCCAATCATATATGTTGAGAGAAACTATAGCGGTTTGATGAGTATGTTAGCACAAAACAATTTCGCAATATATCATCATCTCTAGTCATATTACAATTATTCATTCTTTATTTGTAATGGTTACATATTATATCGAAGTTATTTTATATGTGTAATTTAATTCGACTCGCTTTAAAATGAAAGTCTTGACACATCCAGAATCGATTACGCCTGTACGTTGTTCACTTTCTGAAACATTCACCTCATTGTTAGAGACACTGGAAAATCGCGAAAATGTTTAAAATAGTCTCCAATAAACTGTAGTATATTAACCGTGACACGTGTGAACAGTTTTGGGACAAATCACACACGCTGTGTGTTCAAGCTGTGCAGTTCTAACTGGGCCTGTTGTAGAGAGAAAATATGCTACAAATAAACGATAGCCAATGCTGATACAAAACATTCAGTGTTATACAGGGTGTATATTAATTCATGATACAACGCTTGAGGGCAGGTAGTACGAGCCAAAACAAGCACTTTTTAACTATAAACCCGTAGGCGGAAATGTACCGTCTTCGTAGGGGAGCGCAATGAAAACTCAGCTTAGGCAACCCCGCCGCACACCACCTGCTGACACGCTGTAGAGTGGAGTGTGCGCAGCAAGG
>PNEQ01083266.1:0-16755 GCA_003012365.1 Medauroidea extradentata | reverse complement strand
TTTCGACCTTTTTGTCATTTATTTGTGCCGCTTTTTCAAGTTTGCAGTTCAAAACTGTAAAATAGAATCATAGCTGCGTCTTTCTAATTTAATAATTTGAAAAGTTGAAACTATTAGCTACAACGGTATGCGAATGGCGTGTATTCCTGTAAACACTTGCATCACTATCGACATTGCTACTGATGCGGCAGGCGAGGACTTCTCTTAAGTCGATAACTAGCCAAAACTATAGAAACTCAATGCTCTGAAAATATTAGGCTATATAGTACAAACTATTTTCAGCATTTCTAACGGTTTTGTGATATATTCTACCTTCCAGGATTTAAAAAATTTATCTCTTAAAAACAGCGTTCGAGGCCGAGAAGAGCGGACGTGATAAGGACGACACAGTACGCGCATCACGTCTCACCCTAGCCTCTAAGTTGCAGAACTTCTTGCTGACAACTGTACCTAGAATCATTTAGTAGTGACTCGTAATTTTATAAAGCACTACGAAGGTTAAGGGTGTAGTATTATACACGTCTAAATACCTTTTAAAAAATTTGCGCCAATATGTCCATACCCAAAAGGACCACATAACACGATTTTCCGCCATTTTCGGCCGCTAGAAGATATACTTTAATAATGAGTAGTGGTGTACCTGAAACGGGTATAGACACCTGTAATCTTCCTTGAATGCTGTTCACGTTGAGTAGTTTTCGAATGAACTTAGTGGACTGTAATTTTCATCGCCAACAAGTTCATCGGAAACGGTTACACAGGGAACCATTCTAGCATTTGCCTTGATCGATTTCGGGAAGTCATAGAAATCAGAAATCAGGATGGCAGGAGCTGGGAATCGATAACAGAGCCTCACGAATATGAGTCTCACATTTTGTCGTTGAGCCACCTCGCTCGGTTATTATCGGATACGAGTTTGCAGGATGGGTTTCCTACAAAATTAAATCTCGCAACATATAAAGTCGGTTACAGTATTGAAGACTTAAGTGTTGGCTTGAAGATAGGTTTCTGTACATGGCTCCCTATGGAGTCGTACAAGCTAAAGTCAAGTTGCCTTGACTATACGTTTTCGGAAAACTGAAAACCTAAGTCGATTTCAAGATGCCAGTTTGCAGAGAACTATTAGATGCGTTTGTTATAATGAAAAGTGTTTATTTCTATGTGTCGTTTTATTATTTAGTCATGGTATTTCGTGAAAAATGAAACAAACGTGCCTTAATGCATTCTGAAAATCTTCTAAAAGCATACTGAAATATTCGTAGCACGTGAACTGTCCAAACGGTGTTACTTCTTGTCTGAAATATATTTAATATGGTAAATGATTTAATGTTATGACATTATTTCCAATTATTGATGTTAAATTTATATATAAATTTAACATCACTATTTACGTTTCGAAAAACTATTCTTGGTTTTTTTGTTTTTCAACGTCGTTATTTTTACTTAAGGCTCAGCATCAGTCGACGTACTGAATTATTTTATTTTTCGCTGTTACGAAATTCTGAGAAGAAAAATATGAAATCTGCTACTATAATATCAATTATATTTACCCTGTGCTACAATATAAGCATCGTAGTTAAACTTTTAACTATATTTAAGCTATAATCAGCTGAGCAAATTAAGAATATTAAAAAAAAATGGTCGACTGATTACGACTTATGTATACGTTAAAATATCAACTACGATGCTTTTATTGTAGCGCACGGTGAATAGAATTGATATTATAATGGAAAATGGCACATCTTTCTTCTCAGAATTTCGTAACATCGAAAAACAAAACAATTCAATATGGCGACTGATGCCGAGCCTTAACGTTTTCATTGTGAAGTGAAGAGATTATGGTCAGCACACGATTCCCATATCCGAAAATCCAGGGACCGACCCCGCCGGGGTATTGATAGTGTACTGAAGGAATATTTGAAGTACGCGTTCGTCATATGCTGTAGTTTTTGAATGTGTATAGAAAGACAAGACGTTGAGCAAACGACTGGAATAGTCAATCGTCGATCAAATCTGAACTACTCATCATAATTCAATGAGACACATTTGCTGAGTAGACATTTTACAAGCAGACGTCTGTTTAACCAGCACTAGACGGTAGTATATTTTGCTTTCGAGTAAAAAATTAAAAACGTGTTTAGAAAAATAAGGGCTTGAAGCCACAAAATCCTTTTCTATAGTTTTTAATGTGATAATATCCAGGCCTTTATAATAACCGAATTTCAAAAATACTCGCGTTTTGATTTTAAATAATTTTAACATCAATAGAGGTTTTGAAAAAAAAGTATTAACAAATCAAAACGCGTAAAGGTATAAACAGACGTCCGTAAATAAAATATCTACTCAGCAAAAAAGTCTCATCGATTTGGGATGAATAGTTCAGATTTTATCGACGACTGGGTGTTCCAGTCGTTTGCTGGAAGTTTTGCCTTGCCATACCGATATAGTTGGCAGCATTGCAGGCTCGTGCGATCACATTCTCTGCGCCTCGGTGCAGCGCTCATGTTACCGCGTGGTAATGAGGCGGGTGACGTCACCAGGGTGACACACGTGGTGCAGTGCCGCGGGTGACCCCTGACCTGCCTCGCGACATCCAAGCGAGTGTCGCATGTCAGGTGCGTCACCTGCGCCTACACTAGACAAGCTGTGTTTGCGTGAGAGTGAGAGGGGGGATCGCCACTGGCATTGCTGACTGACTTACATATTGCATAGGGACACACAAAACCCGCAGTATATTTTGTTGGGTAACTATAATTCAATGCCCTGTATATACCAGACTGTAAGTTCATTGGCAGTAAACTCTTTACAGGACATTGATCACACTACCGTCGGACTTGTCGGCCAATGAGACAAATCGAGCGAACGTATGACGGCTGCCGTCTAAAGTTAAACAATAAAGTTCTAAGCAGGGAGCATATAAAGGACAGAGTAGGCACTCTCAGGTTAAGCCTCGCGTCTTATTTTCTGGGCCGTTTTGGCCTCACTAACGATTATATGTTACCAACCACGCAGCTCGAAATCATACGAGGAATCACCTGCTTAATTTATTATTTACTTTTTGAAGTGTTAGCATATACCTAATGCCTAGAAAACACTATTTTATAGTTTTTTCTGTGTGTGTAATTGTTTATTTCTTTTATTTATTACTATTTTCAGTAAATATAATTTTCAAAAGAAAATTTTGTTTTATCCCTACAAATTACCGCCGTTAACAGCGCCATGTTGCCGTTTTAAATTTTTATAATGCATGATTTAAACGCTTCTTGAGATATGTTCGTGTATGTAAAAGTATATTTACGAAATTTATTCGTACGCATCAAAAGTGGCATGAGTTTGTAAGTATAATTTTGTGGGAAATGTTTTGGTTAGGGTATTCGTAACAAGGCACTCAACATTTTATTACACATATTGTTCGTATTGTAAATCCAATACTGCACATTTGCAAAGCAATAAGTGACTATCTAAATATATAAAACACTGAAAACTTGCCTTCAAATAACATGTTTTAGTAATTATAAACTAGAAAACACAGCATTTCACACAACCAACACGTGGTAACTGACAAATATAATAGAATCGAAACGACCAGGCTCACAAACCGCATGGAGAAAAATGTTTTATCGTATTACATGTTTAAACGGAAACGGTTTGTTATCTTATAATCCTTATAATTTAATATTAAATGTGTGTAACTAACACAATTGTACACATGAATTGAGTAAATATTACCGAAAAAGTGATCTCAATACATTTTGTTGTATTTTTCGGAGCCATACCAATGTTAGTAACAAACAATCGTTAGTGCTCAATAAGGAGATCGTAGGCCCTATCTGGTGTCAGACCCCTGTTTAATTTTAACATCCAAAACAAAAACATGTTGACGGACGTGTATATTTGTGTGAACCACAATTAAAAGTCGGGAGTGTTGGCGAGTTCCGCAAGTTGGCTTGGTAAACAGTTCCGTTACAGAAAGATGTGCGTCAAATCCTGGCTGTCGTATCTGAGATGCACAATAGCGCCAGGCGCCACCAAACGTCTGCCGCGGGCACAAATATTTAAGAGAGATTATCGTCGTGTAACCGGGAGTGGGCGATGTTTACGGACTACGGACTGGGAGCTTGCGTCTCTGACCCGGAGACCCGGTACACTTTGAACTACGGTCGGGTGAACACGAAATGGAGGGAATAGAAAGAAAGAATAAGATATTGAGAGACAGAGCGAGATGAAATAGTGATGGAAGGGATTTCGGTCGAAGCCCATGAGCGATGGCGGGAGTAAACAGGGCCGTAGTTAGGATTAGTGTTAAGGGCCTCGCCTACCACACGCTTAAAATGCGTTGCAGCGTGTTAGTGAATACGTTATTACTAGGTTTTTTTTTACATATGCCCAATGTGTCAATATGCGAAAAGAAAATGCACTACAAACGATGACTGACTGGTCGTTTCAAGGCAACACCTTGATTAGAAAAACCATTTTCGGAGACCATTAAAATGGATACAGCTTTTTTAACATGTTATATCTGAAAAAAAAAAAAAAAAAAAGATTCGTGTGAAACTACCGTAGAAGCATGCAAAACTTTTCACCAATAAAAATACCCCGATGCTCCCAATAAAGTTGGGTGGGGGGAATCTGGGGGTCCTCTCCCGGGAAAATTTGGATTTTCAAGGTAGAAAATAATGCTGTTTGATCAGTTTTCATTAGGTAAGGGGGAGTGTTTATTCCATAGGCAGGGCCCGGTAGTTTTCGCGAAAAGATTTTTGCAGCACTTTGTTTCAGTGCCTTACATACACACCTGCATCTCTGCTATGTGGTCAGTGATTGGATGCCGTAACACCCAGCGTGTGGAGGTTAAACTTACAAATCACTAGGGCCACGATTTTGTCGCGAAAAGATTTTTGCCCCACTTTGTTTCAGTGACTCACGTGCACATCGGCAGTTCTGTTTCAATGTTATTGGCAGCGTGTCTATGTTCAGACACGTTTCTCATTTGACTGCACCAATCAGAAAAAGATTATTGTGAGTCTGTACGTCTATAATTTGCCAAGGCCAGTGAGAGTAAAATCATCCAACCACAGACGATGTAGCAGAGCTGCAGGTGTGCACATGACGCATCGAAACCAAATGTTGCAAAAATCTTTTCGCCATAAAATCGTGGCTCTACAAATCACAGACGTGATGTATCGCAGTTAACCATGTACTGATTGGCACAGTCAAATGAATAATGAATCTGCACAAAAACACTATGCAAATAATCATGAAGTTGAGGTGTAGGTGTATACGTAAGACATTGAAACAAAGTGGGACAAAATACTACCTGGCTCTACCCATGGGCCCTCCCCCCTCCTTTCCTTTCTGGTTACGTCCCTGGAGCAAGGGTAGGGAAGTAGGCCTACTTGTTCAAAGACGTAGATGTGGCTGACTATCTGTGACTTATGTGTTGAATAAACATCCTTAAGAGTGCGTAGTAGATAAATAAACCCTGAAAACATCAATTGATTTCTACGCATTTTTCGAAGCCAATACGGATAAAATACTCAATGGCAATCCTGGATAATGGTATTTGGCAACATTATGAGTAAATATTTATCCAGAATTACTAATTCGTAACGCGTGATATCTTGCACCGCAGTTAAATGCACGAGGTTCCGGCGTCAGAGATGGTGCCTCAGAAGTTCGTAACACTGGAAACAATTTTGTTTAAAACGTTGGCTAAAACTATTGTCTAGGACTATTATTGTTCAATTTTCGCAAATTGGCTTCAAGAAACCTACAGTTATAGATTAATTACTTTAGCGTTGAATTATGTACCACGCCCTCTTAAGAGTGTAGCCAGGTTTGACGTCTGTGAGAATTTGGTATTGGGAGACGCATGCTAATGAAATTGAATTTGGAGAAGCCAGTTTTGAAGATAAATACTTCAAACAAAAAAAAATTGAGAAATGTTATTTTGAATCACTGTCCAGAGCAAAACATACTAATTTGTTTTTTTACTTTTTTTTTCCATCGTGTTGTTAAACTTGCAAAATATTCCAGATATCAGGCTATACATTTTTGGTACAAAAAGTTTCAGGAAGCAAGAAGTATTGATTTGTGTATACAAAATATGTCCGTGGTGGCATATATATATTTTAAACAGGAACCTCAAAAAGCTAACATTGGTTTTATATGTATATATATATATAGATTTGGTGCAGGGGCAAAGTGTACAGGAGAGCGAAGACGTCATCGCTAGGAAGATGACCTTTGGGAAGGTGGCATTTGTCTTTGAGCTTTTCTACCTTTTCTTTTACGACAAACTGCCTGACAAAATTCCACCGACACCGATACTTATTCAAATTCTCATATTCCCTCCCCCCTCCACTTACGGCTTACTACTATATAGCTCACGTAGTGGAAGAGCGCAATGGTTATCGCTGTGTAATGTGGACAGCTACACGAAATACTGCCCGCACAACAAAGGACTACAGCAGGCCAACCAGTAAGCAGTGTTAATACTCTTTAGAAGTGTGTGCTAAACACAGAAATGAACAAAAAATCAGTGGTGGCATAAATGTATGTTCGAAAAATAATGAGTTGCATCTATTATGTAATCCTGTTGCCTTGCTCCCACCTGTGGGGCAGATAGCGTCCTTCAGAGGGTGATAATGAGCATAGAAGAGAAGACAATGCGAAAGCAAATAGAAGTCGAAAAAGTTTATGCAGAATAATCAGAGGATGGCGTGCCATTAGGGGAACACCTGCGTTTTCAAAGTTCTGTTAACATTCTTACGACGTAAATTTAAATAATCAAAAATGGTGTATTAGAGCAAGTTTGATAACTCGCAGAAAATGTAGTAATTCGTATATTGAAGAGTAGAAAAAATTCTAAGTAACACTACTACATTTGTTGGTAGTCGATAGTTTACAGAAGTAATATTTTTTTGCCAATATATAATTTATATGCATTCGCTTGAATCACTATAACAGCATGTTTAAGCAAAAATATTCCACCTCCTCTCCCCAAAACTGCCAACCTTCCTACGTAAACTGCAGGTCTGCTAAACAACAAAAGTGATCCATATTTCCGTTGGCTCCGCACAATGTCGGTCTAACGTGCAAAGCTACGCACTAGTTTTTTACATGTTACTTGGGAATACATTTTGCTCTTCCAGAAAAAAAAATACTGCCTCGTCCAGTTTTTCCATAATTACATTTAAGAATCAAAACTTTCGTGTTTTTTCGTTCTCATAAGGCGTAAAAATTAAAGAACATAATGAAAATAAAAAATTAACATAGAAACTATCACAGGCTACTGCTTGACATCCTAAAAGTAGCAAAAAATTGCAAATGTCAGCAATTTTCCAAAATACAAAAATATGTTGTAGTTGATTTCTATATACATTAAGAATTAGACTGTGACATTTGGTTAAAATGCGGATTTTTTCCCGTTGTAATATGTTTATTAGTTTTGCGGTTAATAATAACTAAAAACGTGCAGATTTTGACTTTGAAATACCATAATAGGAAAATTGACTGAGCTAATTTTTTGTATGAGGTAATGCACTCCCAAGTACATGTGTCGTCTACAAAACTACACTTAGGCCGTTCATAATAAAGTGAGCACTACATAAAGTTATCTTTCAGTTCTTTCGCCGCCATCATTACTATTTTTAAAATGAAAACTTCCACGTAACTAAAAACCAGTGTAAACGTTTCATCACTCTCAAAAGTTAACATCTATTGGTCCAATAAAACATATATTAAATTAATTACAAGTTCTGCTGAGAGCTCAGTTTATAGTGAACAGCCAAAGATAACATTACCTATGAAGCTGGCAAAAAAAAAACACTTTATTAATTAATACAGTCCATTATTTATCATGTAAACATTGAGTAAGTGTATAATTAGGTGTAAAATGCATAGTAATTTTAGTTATGTAATGTAGGTTTAAGGTTTGTTACAATCGTTGAGATCATTGTATATCTTTATTTCTTCTTTTTATTATATAATTTTAGTTTATTATTCCTGGGTGTCTTTGTCTTGTTAGCTTCTTTATCAATGTTAAATGTAAGAAAAAAAGGCACATACCTTAATTTCGCCATGTAAAATTAAGACGAAAATAAAATAAATAATAAAATAAATAAATAAATTTGTCTCCATATAAACGCCCGTAACCCTTTCACAGCGCTAAGGTAGGGGAGAGGACAGGGAAAAAGTGAGGAAAAAAAGGGTGGGGGTTGTCGTCGGGGAAACTTGCGGCCTTCAACAAGCGTGGCTCGGGGTTCGTCGTCGACATCGGCGAGGTCCCGGTATCGCTGCCTCATCTGCATACAAAGCCAACTTCCCCCCCCCCCCCCCCCCCCCCCCCCCCCCCCCCCCCCCCCCCCCCCCCCCCCCCCGACCCAAACCATACCCACATTTCCGTCAGCGCTCGCTGCTCGCAGGGTGACACGTTATAGCACTACCGTAGCTTCAACAAGTGCTGACTACACTCAGTCTCGCAACATTTTCCCTTCAGGTTTGATGGATCTGAAGACTAACATTGTTTATGCGTTTTATTTTTTTTTAATACGTAAAATCCTGTTATTTTATTGCAAACGCCGACTACTTACTTGAAATTCACTAGTTTGTGTTTCTGTCGAACCTGTGTAGTTTACTATGGCTTCTTGCCACGTCTCTGTGGTGGAGGGTCTGGCCGAATATTGTTTGAAGAGTAAAACATACTTTTTGTGTTTATGGTTTTCCCATATTTATTTTGTACAAATTATATTTTTATGATAGTACCGTATTAATTTTCTATTTGTACCAGTTGCAATATTTTTATATTATTATTAATGTTATAGTGCAAGAGAAGGCAAAATTGCCCATACTGCGCGGTGTGTGAAATAAAGATATATTATTATTATTATTATATGTTCGTCGTAATAACAGTGCACCTTTTTTACTATAATGAACGAGCGGAGTCAGTTTCACGTACTGGATTGGAATACAAATTTCAAGGAGTGTTCTTAAACATACCCCAGATATTTTGGGAGTTGAATCCTTTTGGGAAAAGGTGACATCCAAAACGTCATTGAATAAAACCACGACATTTTTTAAGTAATGTTTGGTGGTTGTTAAGATATAGACCAAATGGAAAACAAATAATCAAAACCGTCTGCCTTCATCTCAAATAGGGGTGACCATCACGCTTCTGGCACGTGTCCGTGTGTTTAAAAGTACGCCGAAGTGGTAGATGTTGACTTCTTGCACCAAGGAGCACCCCTTTCGTTTTGTAGGATGTGCTGGATACGAAAACCGTTCATGACGTACGACGGAGAAGTTGCACCCCCTCCTCAACGCAACATTATAGACCCGTTAAAGGATCGTCGTAAAATAACACTTTTTTCTTCTTCATACTTTTTTTAACTATCCCCTTTCCCTTATCTGGCCATTTGATTCCAGTTGTTCCTACTGAAAACCTATTTCTTGATTTCTAGCCTGAACTTATCTCTGTTCAGTAAGGTCTCATGGCCAATCTGCATTTCATTCATGTCCTTTTTTGTCTTGCCTTTCCATCTTAATTTCCATTTTATTTAGTGTAAAATAATATTTTTGAATTAGTATGATTAATTTTTTAATTGCAAAAGCTGTAGTATTTGTGTGTGATTGCAGAAGCTGCAATGTAAGAGTTCGACGAGGCGTAATCATTTCACTTATCAAGAAAAATATCGACCTTTGGTACGCGCGGGTTGTCCGCAAAACTTCCACAGAATAAGCGTCAGAAGCGTGCTCTAGAACTTTACGTTAAACATTTTTAGATGTTATTTTCAGTGATCTCAAGTTTCCTCATGATAATGTAGGCTAACTGTACATATGATGTAGCGATAGTGTCCATGATTTATGTTACAACAGCAGACGTGTGTAGTCGTCAAATACTTCCAAAAACAGTAAACAGAAGACATACATTTTATTTGAAGTAGTAATGAGATTGTTTCCGTAGCATTTAATCTCGAAGTCGTCTTCTGGCCGTGAGACTTTTATAACTGTGAACTTTTCCGTAAGATTCACGTGATCGCGGGATTATTTGTAATTACCTCATCGATGATATGAAGTATTAAATGTTTCACAGTTACTAATCTAAATAAAAGTAGGCATATACATATTCTATTTATATCGATACGACACGAAAAGTAAAAATAAATCCAATAATATTCTCCGCGAAGGTAGAAAAGTAGTTACAGTAAAGAATAATGTAAAAAAATGAATATAACTTACACAACGCGATAAAGCTAAGCAATAAGGCGACACAGAGTTAGTAACGTAGTTCTTAAATGTATGCTACAAATATGACAGCAATAACAAGTTTATAGTACAGACACATTTACTTACTGTACAATATAAGATGAAACTAAGTGGGTAGGTTAGTAGTAATTAACGTCTAGTCGAAGACATTCAGGAAAATAGGGAAGAAATAGGCCTTAGAGAAGGTGATTTATCGCGGGAAAAGTTGACTGTTTGCTAAAATCTGATGTAATGTATTCATTTCCGACGCTTTTATTTCGTTACTGGCGAGTCCCTATTTGACTGGGCCAATGATAACTCTGGCGCGCTACTACTGGACGTCTGTGATTCGTCTGTAAACAGTTAGACTGTGTTACACAACCGCCGGCCAATAATACACGACGCAGGACGCTACACTGATTTGCAGAACACGCTGGCAGAAAACATTTTCGCGATTTTTCACCATCTCTAGCATGGCCCATATATCAGGGACCATACCAAATTCGCCTAGGATGATTTAGGAAGAAAAGCATGGTCAACCGAAAACAGGATGATCGGATGGGGAAACAAACTCGTGACATTTCGAATGCGAGTCCTGTTTCCCCAATACGCTACCTCTCTCGGCAGCTAAGCAGTAATTTTAATAATAGTAATAACAATAGTAATACAGCGTCTTTATTTGGAGCAGTCATGTAAATTTTACCTTCTCGTACACTGATCCTTCAAAGTCTCGCACAAATACTGCAATAGATATAAAATTAAAAAAAAACTATACTATAGTTTTCACACAAACACTTGAACTAATGAATATCAAGTACTAGGGTAGAAATCCAAACACAATTTTAATGTTTATGTATGTGAGTTATCATACATAATTCATGTAATTAACAGTTGTCATTCAGTCGGTGTTTGCCTTATAAGGTAACTCGGGGGAGGATGCCAGTCATAGAGGTTTTTTTACGTTTATTTAATGATTATTTAGATTTGTTTTTAAAACACTTATAGCTTACTGACTAAGCCTTACACAAATGTCCAACGAAAATTGTACCCTACCGTAATATTTTTTACACATTAAATTCAAACATTACGGCTTCAAAATTCCTTAGGTGTTGCATCTTCTCCCCCCTCCCCGAGTTACATTTATAACTGGGATAGCCGTATGGGAAAAAACTTGATAATCATGAGTACTTAGCCGTAATCAGCCATAACTGTGTGCCGTGCAAGTTTGAGCGTAGTAATTAAACCAATAACTATGAAACAGTGAAAAGTATAATTTAAAATTAAATAAAAAACAATTAAAGTGTTTCACGAATACTTAAGGGTGTTTAAGTGAGATTAAGTCATAATTTTACATTTATATGAAATAATGTTAGTTTTGTAGACGATACTTGTGAGTGCAGTTTCCTCTTACAAAACAATTTTAGCTGACGTAGTTTTCTCACAACGGTGCGTCAACGTCAAAACTTGCCTGTTCTGCTGCCATGCAAATAGTGTAAACCAAATGACTTACGTACGTGAAATAATTCACGGTGAAATAACATACTATGGGCTACACAATAAATCATTCAAAAATATCCCGCGAACTGTTTTTGTCAAAAAAATTGCTGAATTTGCAATTTTTCTGTACTTTTGCATTTTTAAAATTTAAAATAACTCACAACGTATTATTTTGGTGTGTTATTGCATAGTTCATGGGTTGTACGTTCACAGTGAATTATTTTGTTTAAATAGGTCAGTTGGTTTTCACTATTTGCATGGCAGTGTAACAAGCAAATTTTGACTTTGACACCCCGTTACGAGAAAATTATGAGAGCTATAATTGTTTCATAGGAGTAAAATGTACACACGTATACAAAACTAACAATATTTCATAAAAAATATATAATTAATTTATTGCACTTGAACACCTTTAATTAGCTCAATGAATATGAGTAATTTATAGAATATAAATATAATTTTACTTAAGAATTGGTGCGTAACGTAAAGAGAGGACACAACGCGCGATAAGATATACGTTTTGCAAGAATAGTAGAAGGGCCAAGGATCGAGATATGCGCTGGAAGTTTAAGTGATACTAATTTAAGGCTTGACGCGCTGCGATTATAAACGAAATCCGGGAGACAATGCTCCAAGAAAGAACACCTGTTTCCTGAATGCCGTGTACTAAGATACAGTGTTCAGCACAGATAAAGTAGGGTAGCCAGTTTGAATATTTTTTATATTCTTTCTTAAATTTTACTCGACTTAATTTCTGAAACTTTAACTTCGTTAAAGCATATATATATACACACACACACACACACACACTCACAATTTCTGATACCACACGCAATTGAATGCGATATTTTGTCAAGACATCTAAAAAAACCAAAGTATATATCCACCGGATGTTTCTACAGGATAGACTAATACAGACATTACATCAAATCTTGCTTTAAATATTACACAAAAAGTGATACTCAGCGCTTTAACGTAGCCAGAATTTCGATAGTGAAACATAGAATACATTTTAATCATTCCTAAAAATGAATAAATTTGCGTTGATAGCTGTACTCCCTTAAGGCGGTTCCCTAACTCTGCTTGAAATGCGTTGCAGCGAATTGCGAGTATTCATTTTTTTATGAACCTGCTAAACGCGCATCAAAACTGTTCGTCTATGGAAAGAACACGCACTCCAAAGTATGACGCTATAGGTTCAAACATTACGTACGTGTGTATTAAATCTGATTTTCAGGCATCTAAAAATGGCTGAAAACGGCTTTTTCAGACTGCGCCGTGTCTGTGAATATAGAAACCAGAATCGAAAAATGCATAAATAGAAGCATGCGTTGGACTGAAAACTATAAGTCCCACAAATAAAATGATATGGTCACCGCTTAAGAGTGCGTGGTAGATAAATACACGCTGAAAACATAAATTGATCTCTACGCTTTTTTCGAAGCCAATATGGATAAAATACTCAATGGCAATCTTAGATAATTGTATTTGCCAACTTTATGAGTAAATATTTATCCAAAATTACTCATTCGTTACGCGTGATCTCTTGCGCCGCAATTAAATGCACGAGGTACCGGCGTCAGAGATTGTGCCTCAGAAGTTCGTAACACTGGAAACAATATTGTTTAAAACAATGGCTAAAATTATTGTCCAGGATTGCTATTGTTTAATTTCCGCAAATTGGCTTCAAGAAACCTACATTTATAGATCAATGACTATAGCATTAAATTATGTACCACGCCTTCTTAAAGTCCCGTAGAAAAATGAATACTTGTAAAGTTCTGCACGCCAATTGAGTGGCTTGTGCGTAGAGGCGAAACTGCGTTACACAGGTCGGTCGGCCAGCGGCGACCTTGCACTTTATCGATTTTGTGCCACACACACGCACGCAGTCTATACAGGGAACCGTCTTAAGGGCGTTCAAGTGGGGAAAATTCATAATTTTATATTTGTATGAAAAAGTGTTAGTTTTGTAGACATTACCTAAGAGTACATTAACGTCTAACGAAAAAAAATTAGCTCAGCCAGTTTTCTCGTAATGTCACTTCAAAGTCAAAATTTGCATATTTTTACTTCATACAAAACTTGAAAACCAGTAAATATAATTAAATGGAAAAAATCTCATCATAACTACGCATCACCGTCTACGGCTTGAAGCATATACAAACTCATTATAAAATATTTTTGTGTTTAAAATAAATTTCTAAAAGTACCAAAAAAAATTTCAAATTTTGAAATTTTTTATTTAACATAAATATTTTTTGTAATGAGTTTTATATGCTACAAGCCATAGACAGTAACACGTAGTTTTGACGTGATTTTTTCCATTTCATTATGTTAACTGGTTTTCAAGTTTTGTATGAAGTAAAAATATGCAAATTTTGACTTTGAAGTGCCATTACGGGAAAACTAGATGACCTAATTTTTTTCCGTTAGAAGTATGTGTACTCTCAAGTAATGTGTACAAAACTAACACTATTTCATACAAATATAAAATTATGTTTTTTCCCCACTTGAACAACCTTAAGAGGAGTCCTCGACTGGCGCATGGACGGCGTTGCAGTGTGTCACGCGCATACATTTTTACGCGAAACCGCTTAAGTTATTCATATTATGTGTACGTACGAAAAGAACACACGCTTGAAACCATGCTTCTATTTTTTCAAAAATTCAGCACGCTTGTTATAAACATGATATTCGGGCCTCTCAAAATGACCAAAAACGGGTTTTTTAGACTGTTGTAACTCCGAAAATATTACCTGAATTCGTAAAGTGCAAAACGAGAAGCATGCGTTGGTCTTTACTTAAAACTATTCAAAAATAAAATATTGGGGTCACCGCTTAATGTCCCATAGTAAAAAGACTACAACGGAAACCTTGCACGCCAGTTTAGCGCGCTGCGAATAGAGGCAATATGCTTCTCGTCAAGCGTGGGACACTGGGTCTTATCGGTACGCTGTTACCACGCGTCAAAGGTGGAAATTTGACACCGCGAAGGACTCCTCTTAAGGGCGCCGCCTACCACTCACTTCAAATGCGTTGCAGTGTTTTGATGACGTTTCTTTAACGAAACTACAGTATGTCATTGGTGCCCACTGTGCCAATGAACGAAAAGAAAACACTTCCGACAAGGACTGTATGTCATTGCTAAGGCATCATGCTATGTAAACATTGTTTTGAAGCCCGCCAAATTAGATAAAACGACCTTGGAAATTTACTGCCAGATGTATACGAAACTAAGAATCGTGCATTGAACTTCGCTACAGACTTCACGCCAATAAAATAATATGGTCACCGGTTGAAGTCGCATAGGTAAAATGGATAGGCGGGAATCTTGCAGTTTAGTTCAGAGCTTGGCTCGTTATGGCGATGAGAATTGTGATGCGCACTTCAAAATCACCCTTATAATTCAGTTTTTAGCCTTTTCCGCATAGGTAAGCAGTGCTCTTAAGAGTGTGTATATGTGCTATATGCATTTATTTAATCTAGAACTGTAGTTTTTTTTTAAATCGACCAAAACTTATTTATCTTAGAAATCTTCACACGTAATAAAATTAGGAAAAATGTCATATTAAAACTTAAAAGCTTTGAAATTGTAATTTGATAATCTACAACAAAATCAAATGATAAATTTTATGGTAATATGTAAACTTATATATGTTTGACAATCTTGTAAGTAAGATTTGTTGTGTTTTCTTGACACATTTAGGAAATTTGTGTATTATTAGTTTGTATGTAAACATAGAGTAATTATTGTATTTCGGATATATGTTCATGAGTACCGGGTCCAGTGGAAGAGAAGTCAGAGATTGCCTTAACTGCGCCCACGGTAAATAGAGACAAAACGAAATTACTATAGGTCATTCGATATAAAGTGAGCACTAAAAATTTAACCTCTGTAAAACATCACTTACGCAATACAGTTCCGTGTCTTTTCCTATTTTAACTCAACAATACTGAAACTAAATCAATTAAAATCTATATAGCCTATTTGTATTTTACGTAATTAATATTTTTTTATCTGCATCGACACATACTGACTGCACATTGTATCTTACGCGCGCAAACATCAAGTGACGTGTCCAGAGAGGCTACCCATGTCCCGTCGTCAGCAGTTACGCGCGGAAAGATACTAATTGGCTGAAAATAGAACTTCAGCGGGGCTTTTTTGAGTGCTCACTTTATCCCGAACCGCCTATAAGCGGAATATTGTTAAAATACGGTAACTCTGTTTTCCTTGTATTTTATATAGCCTCTCACTTGGTTTTCTCTGATAATACACGCTTACTGCAATAGCTTATGTGTAGGGACCAAAAAAATTCGCGTTTCATTTTCGACTCGAGCTAGAATTGAAACACCTGTAACACGTTCGCATCGCTGTCGTGGTCGGCCCTCGACTTATTCGACACCTCCCGAAGGGCGCTGAGTCAGACAATAAAATGTAAGTCCAATCATGTGATCTCACAGCGAAAGCTAGCAGCGAATGGGCAACTGATGTCTGCTCGAGTACGCAGATATGTTCGGAGAGCAGCCTACAGGTCGGTGAACCCGCGAATTTTTCCGGTATCTACGTATGTGCTATATAGCTCGTATTATCGTTCACTCCCATTACAAGAATATTTTTTAAGGAGTCGGGATAATCATCGTTAAAGGCGTACTTGGCTTGTCACGTCGTCATCAGGTCGTAAGTCACGTGGGCCGCGGTGGTCTAGAGGTCAGACCCCTCGCCATCCACCAAGGCGATTCGGGTTCGATTCCCGGCGTAGTTAATCCCCGGATTTTCGCATGTGGGAATCGTGTCGGATGATGCCGTTGGTCAACAGGGTTCCCACAGAAATATTAAAATGAATTTCCCTGACTTTCACTGACCAATCATTAAAAATTTCCCTGACCATAATTAATATTATTATAACAACACGCCTACACAACAAACTTTTTTTTTCAGCCTCCACCATCCCCATAGCTGCCCATCATTATCCTTTTAAGCAACAGATATTTTATATAACAATTTAAAAC
>PNEQ01083264.1:0-30346 GCA_003012365.1 Medauroidea extradentata | reverse complement strand
CAACACATTCGGGCGTCTCAACACCTGATTTCAATTGGTCCAGAGTTAGTGGTAGTGGCAAAAATGGTTTGCACAAGTAAACTGCACAGTTATCACTTTCACATGCAAAACAAGCTGTAACATTGCTGGTAGTCCTTGGTGAAAAGGGGTTAAATGTTACACGGAAATGGTTGCCATCTCTACACATTTCAAAATAAGTCCTGTTCAGAATATCACCACTGTCTTCTTCACTTTCAAATTCAATTTCATAAAGTACACACTGTTTTCTGGGGACCTCGTAGGCATAGTTACCAGCCCAGGGCTCGAAAATTGGATGAGATAGAGCTTCCTCCTTGGTAGGGTCAGGTCGTAGAACTGATTTATAGTCTTGAACATCATTGAAGTCTTCAGAGTCACTAAAGGCATTATTGTTGCGAGCCGCTATTTCTCTATGCTTCTTGTAAACCTCTTGTTTGATACGAGAATACAGATAACTTTCGGCTCCATATGACGAGTCAGGCCACTCGTACATGACAATGAGAAAACAGTAAAGAGTAATAAGTTGGCTATGACAAATACACTTCACACAACAAAGGCGTGCATGGAGACATCCAGTGAAGCTTCCCTTTCTTCAAAATAGTAGTGTGAGTCCAGCCACTGCATCTTTCCACCAAGCAAATAACTTTTCCGCTACGTCTCAGTTCGTAGGATATACAACTCTCGCTGTTTCGTTGGATGATTATATCCCCTTTAGCTTGATTATTGAGCTCTTCAGTTGTGGATGGTAGCTTGCTGTCTGGTCGGAGGTGGAAAACAGGACAGTCGACAAAGTTGCAGGGAATAGGCGCCACACTAAACACATCTTCGTCGTTGACGCACAGAAAGTGTTCAAGTCCATTGCAAAATTCTAGTCGATCTGGAAGACCAGCAGACATGTAGTGCACCCATCGAAAACCAACTTCTGCCTCGACGTAGGTGTGAAACTCTTCTGGTCGAAATCTGACATCCATTGTGTTACAAATACAAGCAGCGACTGAACAGCCTCCCCGTCCGGGACTGATATTTATTGTCTATGTTGACGTCACATTAGCTGGCATCGCCATCATTGTCGTCACTCAAAACATCACAGTATCAGCAAAAGCACATTCAGGCGGGAACAGGTCAGATCCTGCTCACATGACCCGCAGACGTGTTCAGGCTTGACGAACTTTGCTTTCAAGTAGCGAAGCGAAGGACACTTGTATGTAGTTTGCAAGTCGATAATGTTCACATCTTCATTACAATAAATGCTAAGCCACTTTTTCTGCTCCACCCCAGCAACAAAGACGACTTCTTCATCATCTATCATTTCAGAAAAAACGTCTTTAATTTTCTCATAATCTTCATGTCCATCTTCCCAGTGTAGACCATGATAAATTTTTGTAAGCCATCAATTGGTGTATTTACTTTTTTTATCCAGCAATTCCCAGTGAAACGGCGGCAGAAATCTATGCATTGTCACTTTTCCAACATGGTAGGCTATGCTAACCTCTTTAAGAATAAATCCAAGTTGAGACTGGAAGCCCTGGATGTTTGCGAACATGATGACTGCCAAGATCAAACTGAGCTTAAGTCAGTATTTTCACCACTTTATCCCTTGCATTGTAGGTTGTCAAACGGTCGTGGATAATGAGAGCGTAGGCTTGTGTACTGGCAGGTATATTCTCTGCTGCGTCATTTCAATGCGACAGTCTATTACACCAGTGTTTATTCGATCGTCTTGTTTACTTACATCAAATACAAGTAGTGGAGCACTGTTCATAAAATCATCCGGTTCGAGTGTAGTCGATACTTCGTGACCATAGTATGATTTCTGGAAATCAGCAAACATTTGGTATGCCAACATGAAAGAACCATTACTGAAATTCGTGTTGAGATCCACGTATGGAAAACTTTCAGAGTTCAAATAAACTTTGGCATTATTTATATTGATATGATCCAACTTTGAGCGATCTGCACTTGCGGTATTCTGTCGCCCGGTCTGGAATGCTAGAATTATGTAGCGTGGTTTTTCTGTTGCGAATGATGATTTAACATTCCAATTTACATTTTGAGACTGCGTAAGTGCTGGACAAGTTTCCAAACTCCACGAACGATAAGCTACATCTATATTCCTTCCTTTCTCGACAAACTTGAATAGCTTTATTCTCTCTTCCATCTTTACTTGGACATGTGGCAGCAACCACTCTATCGAATGTGTAGAGAGTGTCACGACCTCAGGGTTTCCTGCAGTATCCAGTAAAGCATTTGTCTGTGTATTGGCTAAAATTATGACCAACTCTTGTTTCAAATTCACTATTATATGTTTATAATCTTCAGTGAATCCTAGCAGCGAGGAAAGACGTACGCAAATTTCAAATCTTCCGCCTTCATACACAGGAACTTTATAATTTGGTTCTATTCCCCATCCAGCCATTTTGGCTGCGGGTAGTTGGTTGTGTGTTAGAGACAGGTAGTTCTTCATAGTAGCAGTAATACCTACATCTCTTCTCTGATCAACCTCTACACCATTCAGTTCATAAGCTATTTTATTAATCATGTGAAGTACTCCATTTCTAATTATTTTCGTAGTTACAGGCACGCCATTTCCCGCCTTGGTTATAGTGCCTCTGAATCTCAAGTATGAGTTGCATGGCAGAGTATAAACGTCTTGGTTTTGCACTGGTATTCGAACCTCAGATGACAGCTGGTATGGTCCAGGCAGGTATGGCGAATAAGCATGGAATTCAGTCTTTGTAATGGAATCCTCGTAACTAACGGGCTCGTCCACGTTCAATATTTCAGC
This sequence comes from Medauroidea extradentata, assembly GCA_003012365.1. Lineage (NCBI taxonomy): Eukaryota > Metazoa > Arthropoda > Insecta > Phasmatodea > Phasmatidae > Medauroidea > Medauroidea extradentata. The sequence continues at coordinate 27,543 of PNEQ01083264.1, read as the reverse complement.
TTCCATTCTTCATGACTTTGAAGCCTAGACTCTTCAAGAACACAATATTTTTACTTGTTAACACGATGGATGCTCGCGACAAACTGACCTTTGGCTTGGTAAAGAGACTTGATTTTATAATCTTTTTTCTAAAACTCAAGCCCATCTTTCTTCAAACGCAAGCGTAATGTAATTTCTTCGTTTCTGAAATTAATCAGTTTATCATCCTGGTCGACTATACGAACAATAACTTCCTGCACGTACTTCTCTATGATTAGCGCATAAATAAGATTTTTTGGAACTTCTACCAGCTTGAAGCCAGGCGGAACAGTCGCCGCAAACTCATGTAGTGTATGGTTTGGTTTACCATTTAGATATGAGCCTGTTACAAGATTGCAGTTTACTCTTATAACATTCACCGGCAAAATGTTTACAGGCAGTGTTGACTGGTGAACTTTTCCACTCTCATACACCTCGTGTTTGTCTTACCACAGTTGGATGGCCCTGCTATGATGCAACGCACACTATTGGGAAGCAGGGGGCCATGTCTAGATTCGCGAGAGGTTAATTCATCCTCGGAAGTGATATGTATGGGCAAACTAACTTCTTGCTTGTCAATACATATATTACCACCAACAACTTGCGGAGCGGGTTGCGGAGCATGAGAAGCTGATTGCGGAGCTTGTGGTGTCAATTGTGGTGCTAATGGTGGTGCTTGTGGTGCCAATTGTGGTGCTGTGGTGCCAACTGTGGTGCTAATTGTGGTGCTGTTGTGCTAATTGTGGTGCTGTTGTGCTAATTGTGGTGCTGTGGTGCTAATTGTGGTACTGTGGTGCTAATTGTGGTGCTAATTGTGGTGCTGTGGTGCTAATTGTGGTACTGTGGTGCTAATTGTGGTGCTAATTGAGGACTGATATGCAAATTGCGGTGCTAATTACAGTGCTAATTACAGTGCTAATTGCAATGCTAATTGCAGGGTTGAGTGCAGAGTCTGTGGTGATATGTGTGACGCTCAACATGTTATGCCTACATAATTGTTCGGTGCCTGCGGTGCGAAGGGAGCTTCAGCTCCCTATGCATGTTGAATGACAAAATACGAAAACGAAAAAAAAAGAGAGAAAAAAAGAAACAAATATAAAACGCACACAAAAATATATAAAAGCAATCCCAGAGGAATTCTGTCAATTTTTTAAAATAAAAGTTATAGTAGACAACACAGAATTCTAGAAATGGAATTCAGTCGAATATCGACACAACACCCAAACACAAAAGACATACACAAAATACAGACACAAATATAGAACCAGACTCCCAATATGAAAAAAGATGGAAATAGACAAAAACAGTGAACAGTGGACAACAAACACAAGACAATAGACAACACAACACAAGTTAAAACCAACGAAAAGATGCAACATTTCGGGGATTGCGATCTATCCCCGCCTTCAGACTGAGACACAGCTGGTCGGAACAACAAGATGCGTGGTGTATGTTCACAAACCAATAAATTCTAAAACTAAAACCATTTCATAAAAATATTAACTTATGATTTTATCGAAGTTGAACACACTAAAGGAATGCATGAACTTCCCAAGCAATATTGTCGCATAAATATTCAAAGCTCAGGCTCTGTATTTATTCATGGCGAAGTAAACTCTTTTTAAGGTGACTACCTGCTGGACGTATTTGGCGTGTTAGAAGTCATTGTAGAACGGAAGCTGTAAGGATGACACAGCACACACATTAAACCTCACCCTAGCTACTATAGGCGTAAGTCACTGAACTGGCGTGCCACATACTACTAGTATATATGAGATTCAGTGATGACCCTATAATTGTATTACGGTACTTAATATTAAAGATAAAGGTACATTGCATATACCTATACCTTTTAAAACATTCCTCGCTAGGATTTTTGTACAATAAAAGGACCCATCTTATGGTCCTCATAACAGGCATAATAATCAGCAATTGCTGGATGTGTGTGTCATGAAATTTGAGCAGATTATTAGATGGATGGCAAGGGATGGCCGTGTGAATACTTTGACGCAGCGTTTATTTCAATTTCTCCAGCTGGGTGGTGCAAAGGTAATACTTTGGCTCACGTTCGGTGGGACCAGGGTTCGATTTCTGGTTCGGCCTATTCTGATTTCGCTTTGCCAGGATTTACTGATATCTAAACTGTTTGTAACGACTTCACTGTCGACAAACGAGAGGTAAAGTTCACTATATATATGGCGATGATATGTGTAGCAGTAACTCTGTAAGTACAAAAAAGAAAAGAAAACTAATAAAATAAATGCAACACAGTAGTAAATACGAGAAACAAATATTGTGTAAGAAGTGAACTCAAGGACAAGATATCACACTCGTAGAAACAGACTTTCAACATGTCTGCCGTTATGTGAGAGATTACTTGAAGTGAAGCCTTGCAATGGTGCTGTGACGGAATGCTAGGCTGGGAGAAAGGTACACATTTTTCGAAATAGTGTGCAGTCATGTTGAACCACATTTTAGTCATTTAGAGGTTCCCGAAAATCATGTAACCGATAAAGGTGCTGATTTTTCCATGTTTTTATTGACTTGCTTTCTTGTCTATCTGTTTAAATATAAAGAATTTAACATACCATGTTTTTAAAAATGGCTAAAAAGTGTAACTTAATTTGTCGTACAAAATATTTGTAAGATTTGAAACGAAAAACTTGGAGTAGCATGCAATAGAAAAGAGTAATAAGTGTAGACAGTAGTTGTCGTTGAGAAAACTCACATAACAGTTCATATCATTTGAAGTGCAGTAAAATTGTTAGTGACGTGAACAATTCATGCACTAATTATCTAATGTGTACGTCCCATGTTATTTCTTTAAATCTACAAGAATTTTCACAAGCGAAACTAGACTATTTTATACTTTTTAAATCGTTTTTAAAAATGCTAATTTAACATTTTATTTAAATATTTATTTTCCCTTATACCAACATAGTTTAAAGTGTATGTTATTTTCTGTATATATGAAGGTTTAGTGCATGTTAAGGAGTTTCATAAGCTGAGAAGAATATCGGCCACTCACTGCAATACATGCCAAGGATAGGTAGGGATACCCTTAAACGTATGGTATTTACCAACCTTCCTTGCAATCACGCTCATGTCCATTGATATTATAACACCACGTCTTGTCATCTAACTTTTCATAACAGTTGGTTTTAGTGGCCAGTGCAGCCGGCATTCTGATCAAACATACTGAGGTCCGGCCAGCGAGTTTTCGCACGAAGGTTTTAATTTTCCCTTTGACTCTAGCACGGCGAAGGTAAAGGGAAACCACAGCAGAACGCCTTACTTGGTTTCCATTATGAAGTTTGCTGTGGTCTGTTCCGTCATGTGACCTGCCCGTTTAGTCTCGCCAGTTGTGGAAGGCAAAGCAAAGAACCTGCTGAAATGTTACTCCGCTGATGTACTCAATTATTATTTTTATTATTAAAAATTTTGTTTAACAAGGCTGTTTAAAAACAGAAAACACAGGTTGAGATTCCTAACTTTCAATAATTTACGAGAAGTTGAGGACACTATGGTTAGCGGCAGACTAATTTTATATTTGCTTGGGTTTAATTATACGGTTTGTATGTTATGATACAACTGAGTTTGTAATTATATTATGTAATTGGTAGTCACTAACCAGACCCGAAATTAGTTCAATTTGGAGATTCGTTCCACAAATAGAAACAGTATTTTTTTCTGAGTTAATGCTGTTGAAATATGACTTTTTTTTCTTGTAGGCTTACTTAATTTCTTTTGTAAAAAAAGAATCTGTATTTCATCGCCCAAGTCGTAAATAATACATGAGATTGTTTCAATTAAATTTTGTACTGAGTGTATATAAGTAAATCTGTTCCAGTCTGATGGCTTCTCAGAGTAATTCATTCATCACACTGTTCTTATATCAGAATATCAGTGAATATATTAGTAGTAGGCATGTCGTATGGTGCAGCATCTATAAAATGACAATCATTTTCATCCTTTGATTATCCATAAACAACAGGTCGATGATTGGTTTTTCATTTCTATGTGAGTAACATTTTGTTTTTGAGGTGATTCTTGGGTGTGTAAATATTAAATTAAGTAATATTGTGAAGTGGTACACCAGAGTATTTGAAAATCCTATTTAAAAATTTCTAAAAATAACCACAGAGAGTAGAACCAAGTGGCTATAATATCACTTGATGTATTACATTTTCTTCTGTAAAATAACAGCTGACAAAAAAAGAGAAGAATTAAATATGAATAATTTTATTTGTGGTATATATATATATATATATATATATATATATATATATATATATATATATATATATATATATATATATATATTTATTTATTTATTTATTTATTTATTTATTTATTTATGCTGACGATATTTCACTGCATTTCATTAAAGTATAGTTTGGATGAGAGGCTTGTTGTTTACTTATTAACATAGATAGCCGCCTGCCCAGACCACTTACTGCTATGCAGAGTTTCGCCATTATAATATTATTTGAATACTACTCAGAGCACATCAGTCATGTCTGCTTAGGAATAGCATCCATAAGTTACATGTGTGTACCTGTTTCACGTTCACCAGTAATCATTAATGCATACTTTCTAGTGGAAGTGGTCTGTTATACGTATGAAAATCTAGGCACAGAATCTTTTAAAAAGTCAAGAAGATGCACGGCAGTTCAGTTACTTGCTGCTAGACGCTAGGGTGAAGTGTGATGTGCGAGCGATAAGGTCCTTACAACTTCCACATTTCTAGGTCTTGTACATGCAAAGACATTCACCGAGGCAATGAGCTAATATACTGGAGAACTTATGTATTTTGAATAAGAGGGCTATACAGTTAAGCAAATTTGAATCATAGAAGCTTATGTGAGCATTTTTTTTTGCACAAAATTATTATTTTTTGCTCAAAAATTACTTGCGTTAAAATTCATTTAAAAAGCATATTGCTAGAAGTGATTCTTCTATTTTCTCGAAACATGAGTAGTTATGCACAATGTTGTTGTCATCATTATTTAAGGAATGGGATAAACATGCACGATTTAACTAGTGACAAAATTCGTGTTTAATAAAGCTTTATTTTAAAATAATAATACCTTCAGAACAGTGAACCCCAATTTGATTATGATACATGCTCGTGCAACAAAAATTAATATATCTGTCTGGAGTAAAAGAAGGCAGGGAAGCTGAGAGTTTCAGCATGTGTTTCCAAACAACACACTTCCAGTCGAGGGTGTACACTCAATAGCACACTGAGAGTAGTTTTAACTTCTCGTAGTCCTCGTTCCCTGCCAGTCGACTCTCCAGCTCGGCAGGAAGGGAGTGTGCCTCGACAGCCGATACACTACTCGCCATGCCTCAAGTGCTTGGCCATGAAGGCCGGCATGTCCAAGGGGGTGCAGGAGGGGGGGTAAGTCCCGCAAAGGCAGCCGAGGGCACGCCTCGCCCATCACCCGAGGGCGACCACAGTTAAGTCCCCCGGCGGCGGCTGCTGGCACGGCCGATAACGCCTCTCCCCTCTGATATTACCCTACTGCTGTCAGCCTCGGGAATTACCCAGCGCCTCCACCAAACTGCTGCGCAGCGCATCGCGACGGTTTCCGCTAAGGCCGATCGCCTCCCTGCTCCCACGTAACCACACTTAGCAGAACGCACACGAACGTTAAACGTTATTGCTACGAAATTTCATGAGAGGGTAGGGAATCCCCGAGATAAGGCGCAAGTCATGCTTGTTCGCTGATTAGTCGTTTTGGCGATATCCAGTACCAAATCAATACTTACGCATTTTGCCTGTGGGCAGGACACAGTGCAGTATGTGTGGCACATTCATACTTCCTTACCCTAACTTTTGTTTCAGAGGTACTACAGTAAAATTAATCAACACATCTCTTACTACACCACTGTAGTTTTCATATAATGGATCATCAATCTGTAAGGTATGTGTATAAATGATATATATTATGTAGAGACTGTGTTTCAGAAGTGACAATTAAAAATGTAGGTTAGAAATAGAATAATGAAGAGAATGGTAGTAATTACTAAGATTGTTTCATATATTAACATTTTATATGATAATGCCATTTTAAGTTAGTTAATTTGCTGCAAGACCCCTAAGCTATGTTTGCTGGACATTTATTTCATTTTCTTTGTTTGTACATCCAATGGCGGTTCGTGGGTTGTTGCCAGATAGGGATGCAGTTGCCAAGAGCTGTACAAGGTTGTGCGCTGGTTGACTCTACAGCCATTGACATGCTGATGTCCAGGTGCCCCTTACTACTGAGTGGTCACAAAATATCTAGTAGCCGGCAAGTATTTCATGGTCATTGGTCTATGCCGCGTTCATCAATAGTGTACAGTTCCGACTAGATGCAGCCCCACCTGGCAACAACCCACGAGCCAACACTGTGTACCTATTGTTTCTTGTCCCTACATTTTGTGATATCACTTCCGAAACAACCCTTATGTTATACAGTCGTAGTCAGCTACGGAAACTAAATTTTGACAGCTAGGGTGGCAACCGATGTAACAGGTTTGGCAACATTCACAGAAGACGAAAATTTATTCTATTGAATTACCACTTTTTTTATTTGTTTGTTTCTTTAGGTCCCAATGAGCCTAGGCTCGCAATTAGGGACAGTTACATCAAGCCACAAGGCAACAGCATTACAAAATTTAATTTTGAAAGTAAATTTAAAGTAACAAATTATAAATATCATTTACACAGCTTATGACACTTAACATACTGGTGATAAATAAGCATACAGTAATTGTACATGGTAGCAACTTAGATTAACCACTAGCATACTCTAGTCGAGAACTTACTAATAATATTTGGAGGATTAGCAAATATAAACAATAACAGTCTTTGGTAATTGCACTAAGTGTTAATACAAATACACATGGTACTGACAAGGTAGCAAGTAGCAGCTTCTACCAACTGACATAATATAAATATGAACAACAATGCACCTGGTTATTACATAAACAATAACAGTTCAGCAATAATTAAAGCAGTACTTACAATTTATTTTTTTGTCTATTACCAATAATACCAGCAGCAAGTAGCGACTTTAGTCAACTGACACATAAATATGAACACAATACATACCACTGTCATTACATTAAAACTTAACAATTTCAGTTCTATTTAGAGTAGGCTACTTACAAGTAATAGGAACATCCTTTTTTACTTTTTTTTATTTTTTATTATCTATTACCAATAATACCAGCAGCAAGTAGCAACTTTAGTCAACTGACACAACATCAATATGTAACACAATACCTACAATTGTCATTACATTAAGACATAACAATATTAGTTCTGTTTAGAGGAGTACTTACAAGTAATAGGAACATTCTTTTTTATTTATTTTTTATTATTAATTATTAATTTTTAATGTGATTATATGAAATCTCGCAGTCATTTGCCTTAATATTGTACTACCTTATATAAATATCAGCAGGGAAATAACAAAACATGGTGGGTTACAGTATCAGGACTGTCAAAAAAATGATGGATTATAAAAAAAACGTGGTGCTAATTTCTTAGAAATATTATGATATTATGTTTGTAACTGAAAAAGGTGTATTTTAATTCTGTATGTTGTCAACACTGTTGGGTTAGTTGACATCAGCAATGCCAGAGTCAAACATTTTGCCATCATTGCTGAGACTTGGCTGTACACATACTTACTGAGAAGAAAATATAAATATCAGCAGGGAAATAACAAAACATGGTGGGTTACAGTATCAGGACTGTCAAAAAAATGATGGATTATAAAAAAAACGTGGTGCTAATTTCTTAGAAATATTATGATATTATGTTTGTAACTGAAAAAGGTGTATTTTAATTCTGTATGTTGTCAACACTGACAGAAGTGAAAACTGAGAAGAAAATATATAGGTGATTTTATAACCAATCAGATGGTATCAGCAGATTCATTCGTCTAACATATGATAGTGTTCAGGCATATATACAAAGGCATTGTGATGAAGACAGTGTGGCATGTTATGAATTATAAATTTTCGCACATATCGTACTGACAGTATTCCTAAACATCAATAAAGACCACTCCATAGTGTAAGAGATGGGCCTAAGTACCGCTTAGTGCAATCATATTAGCGCCCAACTTAATGCATTAGGATAGATTCAAGGGCCTGCTGACATCAAACATGAAATACAGTAACAAAAGATGATTTAAACATTTTCTTAGTTCACGCTTCTATAAGCAACATTGTTATCGTGTTTAAAGCCTCTATCTACATTTCTTGCAAGGAAAGATATTTCAAGTCGGGAATCAAATTATAAAACAATTTACTTCTCAATGGATCAAGTTTTAAGATTACTCTTCGAAGCAATAACTAGTCTACACAACATCTCTTCAACTGCATTTCAATGTACTGTATCAGGGAAATACGTTTTTACGGAGCTATTTTCCATGCGCTTATTGTGCCAAAGTACGAAACTATACTTAGCTTTATTTTTTTAATAATTAACATAGAATTTATGTTATGGAGGAATTTAATTAAAAACAAGTTTTTTAAGGAAACTTCCCCCCTCAGCCCACGAGAAGGATTTGGAGTTGGCCAACAAGTCAATCTGTATAGTTTTTGAAAACGATGCTGTTTAAACACCTCAATTTGGAAAATTTCTTACCAGTTTAATCTCCGGAGCATTTCTTAACACGTTCAGAGAACACTGTAATACCCCCCCCCCCCACCATTTCCCTTCTCTCTCTCACTCTGTGGATACAAGTAGCTAACACAATTGTTGTACCTACAGGTAACAAATGAAGATCACTGAAATTACACTGAAGTCGACACCCTTCACTTTTGTCGCATTGCGCGTATTATTTTTTCTGTTATGTTTAGCCAATTTATTCCTCGCTATTAAATCACTTAAGGCCTCGCTCTCTAGTTTAGCAGTGGTTTCGAAAATATTTTTGCTACGCAAATTAATACATATAAAAAATTCCTTTGGCAGTTTTAACACTTATATATCAACGTTTGTGTATGAATTCTTCTGTTGCAATATATATCAAACTGATTTTTAGATGTTTACCCCCGAAATAGTTCACATTTTGTTGTGAAAATAAGCCAAAATGAAGCAAAATAATTATTTGCTCGCAAACGGTACACTATTTAAAAAACCGCTGTGGCAAAATTGTGTTTCGCATGACCGTACACTGTCTTAAATTGTTTCAAAGCATTTGGTTAAAAAATATTTGAGTTATTTGCAATTGTTTGAAATAAACGAGAGACCATGGCCTTAAGAGGGCGTGGTAGGCACAATTCAACGCTAAAAACAATTTTATATATAACCGTAGGTTTCTTGAAGCCAATTTGCGAAAATTAAACAATAGCTATCCTAGACAATAGTTTTAGCCAACTTTATAAACAAAATTGTTTCCAGTGTTATTATGTACGTACTTCTGAGGCACAATCTCTTGCGCCGGAACCTCGTGCATTTAACTGCAGCGCAAGAGATCACGCGTAACGAATTAGTAATTCTGGATAAATATTTACTCATAAAGTTGGCAAATACCATTATCTAGGATTGTCATTGAGTAATTTATCCATATTGCCTTCGAAAAAAGCTTAGAAATCAATTGATGTTTTCAGCGTTTATTTACCTACCACGCACTCTAAAGTATGCTGCATCAGCGTCTGAAGCACGGAAAACAAATCATCATCAATTTAACGAACAGACTAAGGGGGAGAAAAAAATAAGGTTGTATTGACTGTCGATGGTGTCAAAGGAGACACGACACGATCCTGAACGGAGGTGAAAGGGGTTATGTTGGCTTGCAAGAAGTGAGGATAGGGTAGCTACCCCTTTCCTACGCGAGAAAGCCACCACAGACATCAGGGTGGGTGGCGCCTTAGATCTCAGGGAAAATATGTTGGTGATAGTTGGGGGAGGGGTGTGAAGTTGGTGGGTGGTAGCTGTCACGTCTACAGTCAGCCTGCCCCCCCTTCTCCCCCTCCGCGGTCTCTTTCCCCTTCCATCAGCAGCGAAAGCAACCCCCCTCCCCTTGCTAACCTCACACCGCGGGCCGGCTTTGCGACCCCGCGCACGTCTCGCGACATTGGATATGACGCTACATGTTTATATATGAAGGTCGCGTACTCGGCCCGCGAGAGTAAGGAAGGGTAGGGGCTCAGGCGGCGGAGGCCCGACTTACTTCAAAGTCAACTTTTTACTCAAAGATCTTCTTTGAGGCCACCGCAAAAATGTGATAAAAAATGGAAAGAGACGTGGCAAAAGAAGAATGTCAGGGAATGATAAAACGATGGAGCAGGAAGAGAGAGAGAGGAATAAAAAATACGGGAGGAAAGTTATGCATTTGACAATTTTCTTTCCATCTATGGCTCATGAATATAAGAACTTTTGCGCCTAACCTCTTTCTTGGAGCTTTATAGGAAAAATCGAAGTTGGGTGAGAATTTGTTTATTTCAAAGTAACACAACTTAAGTTTAATGTTACATAAACAGTACATTTAGGGATGATTTTTTCCTATCAAATTAATTATGCGTTACTTAACGAATTATCTACGCAAACGTATGAAACGTTTTAGTGTGGGTTGTGCCAACTGCAATGCAAACTTTCATCGCTTGAATTTGTGTCAAGTTCTGTGAAGGGCGCTCTCAACCATAAAATTTGTAATTTTATAATTGCACCAAATACTGTCAAACTATTACACATTACGTTAATAGTAATTTACTACAGATAAAGTATTTCTCAATTCCATAGTTTTCGTACAAGCGCGTGTAAAATTATCGATTGTACTATTTTCGCTCTTTACGCTAAGTAAAATCTATTCAAACGATATTAACAGAATGATTTAGAGTGAAAGTTTCAAAATTACGCCTTTTATTTTACAAAAAATATTATGTAGGTACTGAACAAATAGCAAAAATTTAGGTACATTCAAATGTATTTAAATACAAATAGTTTTTCTGGAAATTACAAAGGTGTCATTCCGTACATTAATAGGCTACATTTATTTTGAATGTAAATTATTTTATTTGCGTCGTTTAAATAGTTTTTGTAGCGAAAATCTTCAAATCACTACTTTAAAATGTTCTTGTACGAAACCTGTGGGCAATTACTACAAACGTATTGTGTAAAATTGTGACAGTGTTTGGTACAATTGTAATACTAGGAATATTTTGGTGCAGAGCAGTCTTACAGATGTTAGTCATATATAAACCTATATTACACAGCCCTTGCATAATAACACGTGAAAAATCTAAATTCTACGACAGATAAGAGAAAACATTGTTTCATCTCTGAATTTTATTGTTTCAGGAACGTGTCTATCGTGAAAGACTATTTCACTTTTACGATTATTTTCACCGAAAAAAAAATTTTCATTACGAATTTGATTGAATTTCTGATAGCAGTTTTGGAAATGGCTAAGCATAAAACGATGGTGGGAATGTGCGTCTATTGCTATCGTGCATTGAAATCCATAATTTGTCTTTATAAAGGGTTTTTATAATATTTTAGGTACTGAACATTATGACACATTTTTATTTGTTATGAATTTTATTTTCTTCACTCTTCAGTTTGCTTTGATATTTAAATAAATGCAATCATTGTTTATCTTTTACGGACGCTGTTTGTTTCCATCAATTTTTTATTGGTTCGTTTTCGATGTATTATGATAAGGGAACAAGGTTTTCCTGTTTATAGTTTTGACGAATATCTTATTTTCTGTGTCGTCTGGATACGTGCTTTTGTTCGTAATAAGTCCACGCGTTTTCAATGTTTATTAATTACAATCGTTTGCATTTTTTTTTTTTTTGTATTTATGTTGAACACCTTCTGTATTTGGTCAACCTATTTGTCCTAGACTTTCTTAAAGTGTAATGTCTTTTATTCATGTACGTTAAGTTTCTTGTTTTATTTGCAAGGGCAACGATTATCATATTAAATTATGTTAGGTAGGTTTCAATCACTTTCCAAGGTGTCGCTTTCAAACAAAAAAAAACTCTTTATTCCAGCATTCATACGTTGAAAATATTACTACCAGAGTAAGAAATATGTAAAGGAAACAAAGAGAGTAAGTTTTTTTGAAAATGGGTATTATTCAAACCAAAATACTTATTTGCTTAAATTTTTCTGGCTATTGATAAAACTGGGTGAAAGATCAAGTAGCAGTGCGGACCGTGTCGTGATGAACAAAACAGTCGTGGCATACGCGTAGGTTTGGCAGATAGGTTTGGCAGATAAACAAAACAGTCATTGGGGCATACATGTAGGTTTGGCAGATAAACAAAACAGTCGTTGTGGCACACATGTATGTTTGGCAGATGCTGAGCTACACAGAGTATATAATTGAACATGTATATATATTTTTTTTTTTTTTCGTGCCAGGGTTCTGCCCCAAGATCCCATATTTATATGTTTACAGACTTTCGTGGCCATTGTTGATAATATTATCTCAGTTTTCGAAGTAGAGCCGCGTCGTAGCGTAGAGGATAACTCAGTACTGACGATGCCTGCTGCAATACGGGGCGAAACGTCGGTATAGGCTGCTCTGCGAATACGAAGCGACTCAACCTCAAAATACAGGATATTAATAATAATATTAAATAATTTTCGTTCGATTAATTTTTTTAAAGTTTTCTTAGAAACATAAGTATACTAACTGAAATTCCTGTAAAAATTCTGCTTCTTGAGAAACTTTAACAATGTTTTTTTATCTTCATTCTATGTATGTAACACGTAATTTAAACATTTATGCTTAACAGATAAATTAAGAGCGTATATTAAGAGAGTATATTTTAAACCAATTATGGGACAATAATTCTGAAGAAATTTTACTAGAACCAGTTTTATTTTTGAAATGGGATCTTCAAATTTGGTTTAGTGGCACATTATTTATTTTAATATTAATTCCCCACTTAAACTTCTTAGCTGCATGTTCGGTAGGCATGGTCCTTAAGTGCGGAACAGGAGAACTTCCTCACCCATTAGCATGATAAGAACATTTGTAATCTTATAGAAAAATATCGTAATACACCTACAGATGTTAGGTGTTGCAGAATTACATGTCAGTATCTTGGGAACAATCCTTATCGACGGGAACAAAGAATGCTCTGCGATCATACTGTTGTAAACTATTATTTCGGTTTTACACTAGCGGCTTCGCTACAGGGGAGAGTTATAGTGACAAATTAATAACAGTATCAGGACGGATCTACAAGTTATCCTGCAAGTTAAATATAAAGACTACACGATAATTAATTCGGAGGAGACCGGTGTTAACAGTTTCAATTATATACACTAAGTTGAACTAAAGTGTATTATCTAAACACCTAATCGTATCTGACGTTCCCACGTTGTTCATGATGCCGAAGGCTGTGTGGTTGTAGTCGACTAGCGACACGTCTAGGGACTTGAACCTGCGATCCTCAACCTGACACGGCAAGCGGTTGGCGACCCAACTTGTCTTCTAGGTGACCATAATGAGACAGAGCCAGTTTGTCTCGCTACAGTGTCCTATATCGTCGTCCAGTTGGTCTTCACTGCACTGTGGCTGGGAAAGGAGATAGTGTTGTAAGCAAATATGTTAGAAGGGTCACAATGGAGCATGTCGTCAGGAATGTGTAACCAATCAAACGCTTGACGTGTCTATGAACAGTATGAACGTCTTATTAAAAAATTGAAGAAATATTAATTAGGAGGTGTGTAAACAGGGCAATAGTATAGAGTATTCAACCTAAAACATCAATTAAAGAGCATAATACATTCATTTACCTTAGAAATACCAGCCTAATGCCAGGGGGTGGCCATGCCGTATACTGCTCAAACACTTGAAGTCGGTGTATTTGTGCCCTTGTTGCTTGAACGTTTATGCACGTGGTCACTGTATCCCATAAACATTGTTTCCTCCATAAGAGACAATGTATTTTACTCGAAGTTTGAAGAGCAATAGAGTATTAATGATTTATCGAATAGCATATGTGGCGTGTTTATCTCAGTCTACCTTGTTTGGGGAACCAATTTTTGAAATAAAGTAGACTCCCGATTATCCGTGTGCTAATTATCCGATTTGCGGATTATCCGCGTAAAATATTTCTTATTAAGTAGTTGAAAAAAGTTGCAGAATTTTTTTGAACAACTGTTTTGGTTACTTATAAATAACTTACATACTGCGTTTACTCGCATAATGATCAATTACGTGTAGTGCCCGATATATTTTTTATGGCTTGATAATATTTAGGCCTTTTCCAGCAGACGGAACAATAACTTCCGCGCATGAATGGATTCGCGAGATTGTTTCGTGTGCCGCAAGTCAGTGGGTTAACAGGATTTTTCCCTTAGTAGTTAAAATATTCGTGATTTTTTTATTTGTATTTTTAGATTATAAGCATATACCCCATAATGAGTAATGCGATTCGTCTAGTGTATTATATTACTGCATTTTGTTGTAGGAATGACTTTGACCTTTTTTCTTTCTACTCAGATCTAAGAAAGGGTAAACGTGGATTATCCGCGATTTTGGATTATCTGAGGCATCGGCACCCTCCATTAGTACGGATAAACGGGAGTTGACTGTAATATTAAAACTCGACTATGTGCTTACGTTTTGAAACATATTTCTGTGAGTACCGACATCGCCAACTGTTAGTGAATGGACACCATTGTTAACGTTAATACATTTATGCTAGTTTCTGTTATTAATTTAACATTTTGTATGCAAATTTGTTTGTTTTATTGTTATTAGCAAGTAGTTGCACATCGTCAGTGACATACATATGCGTAAATAAACAATATATGTGGCCGTTTTTTCAGGTTAGCTCGCTAGGTTTTATCTACATAAACAATTGTTCAACAATTTACGCTATGCAGATGTAAAACATTGCCATTTTACTCATGAAACGTAACAGTAGAAGATGTATTTCACGTACCTGATCGCTCTTTACACCCGAATTCAACGCACGTAACCGTTTTCATTCAAATCTTTTAAATCTACAGCATCAAAACCATTCGAGGCGCTTACGAAGTCCTTACTCGATCTACTCGTTGCTGTGTGTTGGTCAACAATAACGTATTGTTCGCGCAAAACTGTCGTTCAAGGAAGTCCCAACATGCCATCTCCTGTATACTCCTACCTCCATGTCTGATGTGTACTTTTTAGGTTAAAACAATATGGCGGCCGGCTAATTTGCCGACCACCTCTACCTCTTCTTGGTTTCACTCCCCTCGCCTACATTCCAACCGTATGCTGCCCTCGTGGTTGTAACGCCTTGCTTACGTTTCGGCCACGGCGACACTGAGAACATCATGTTAGATACTGCAACATCTCTGCCGTCAAGTATACATCGCACCCCCAATAAAATACCAACACAACTAAAAATTTTAAACTTTTTAGCCATTTTCGTTTTGAAACAGAGGATAGCTTTCTATACCTAACGCATTACTAACCTCACCATGAAAATCACTCCAAATATTAAATAAAATATTTTGTATTTATCATTTCTGCCAGTTAAAAGTAACACCCAATGCAAGATTAACATTTCTATTATTTAGGCTGCATTAGGATATTTAACACAATTTATGTTTCAGTGCAAAAGTAACATATTTTGTGTTGTGTTTATATAGCACTGTAGTCATAAAAAAATCTGAATGTGTGTAAGTATTTCAACTGCATTCATCACAAAATGACATATTTCGAGTTACGTTGGTACTGTATTGGGGATGCGATATGATTCATAGTGCATAGCGCGAGGTGATCGCTGCTATTATTGGCAACAACACACGAGACAAGACGTATTTAATTGGACGGTACACATTGTCTGGTGTAGCGTTCCAAACTACCATGAATCATGATCCAACTCACGCGTCATATACGGTACGTCGTGTATCTTGACCAGCCAAGAAACTATCGATTTTCGGAGCAGAATTCGTATGAAATTTTTGTTGCTCCGTATGCGAGAATTTCTCCCCAAAATATTGACGTATTTTTCTCTGATTTTGTATACACCTACGCGGTTTGCATGCCACATCTCCATGGCCACAAGAATGTATTGCAGAACACTAGAATAATGTATTTAAAATAAATTTACTTTTGACCTAGTGCTATAAACGGACAACCACAGTTCTGCAAGATAATTTTTCCATTAACAGCAATTGGACTGTTATAACGTTTTTATATATTAAATTTGTTAATATGTTCTGGTTTTGACTAAAGAAAGCTTGAATTCTGAGACATGGACGAGTGTAAAATAAAATATGTATTACAATCTGTAAAGCATAAACACCTTAGTTTAGTTTTATGACATGCCGCCATGAAATTACTTGTCGCCAGTATTGTTTTTACATTCCTGGAAATTTATCAACTAAAATTTACATATTTATTTTATTTTGGTCTAACATTCATAGAATGTAACTCTTCATGAACCAAAAAATAAGGGAAAAAAGCCTTCGCATAGAAAGCAAATATTTGATATCGTTTACTAGACTCTCACAAATCGCACCGTCTCGAATAACGTTTGGGATTTAATGGCAGAAAGAAATAAAATTTGTCAAGTCGCTAACGACAAACAGATTGCAAACACGTGACCGACGTGCGTGAATGAAAGACGTGTCGAAGCATGCCGGCAGACATTAGTTCCAGTTATAAAAGATGTAGATTTATTTCACTGTTAAGTTTAGCAGACTTGTGTAGCAGGTTGCATACATTGCAGGCGTTGTGTTGGTTCCTCGCACCTGGTTCTCTAGCAGCATGTCTCCTTTCAAACATGATTAGAGGCGATGGTTTATCGCGGGAAAACTTGACTTGTTCAGTTTATGAGAAGATTATTGGCTTACGCTTTAATGTGGAGCTGTTGCTCTATTTGGCTGAGCCAATAAGAATCCCGCTATTGTAATATCTTATGACTGTTATTTGCCTGCAGTCAGCTAAGTTGTGTCAGACGTACATCATCCAATCATACATGTCACAAGAAACTACAGTGTTTTCATGTGTTTGTTGTTACAAAACAATTTTCACGTTATACTATTATCTCTAAACATTATGTTTATACATACTGGAAAATATCCGGAAGAACTGAATGTTTGCTAGACTCCAACTTGATATGCATAACACTGAATGTTTTGTATCGGTATTGTCGATTGATTATTATCTAACACTGCTTCTACCTTCGACGTGAATACCAAGAACTGTACAGCTTTAACACAGTGTATTTGATTTGTCACAAAGGTGTACACACTTGTTCACGTTAATCATCCAATGATAATAAGTTAGTTATACTACAGTTAATTGGAGACTATGTGGAAGCTAAACATTTTCGCATTTAACCAGTGTGTCTGATGAAAGTATTATTTAAAAAGTGGATAAAAGTTGAATGATAAACGTACATGTTATTGAATGGGTTCTGGTAAAAAATAAGCCGAAAGTCTACGAAGTGCCACAAAATGGAAACGAAGTTTTTTTTTTTTTTTTTTCGTGCGACGTCGTATTTGAGTTCTGGTTTTAGTGTGTGGAGAAGAAATAAGTCTGTAGGTTTCTTTTTAATGTGGTAGCACGTCGTTACTGTCTTCTCCTGGCACGACCGTTGTTACGCTAGATTTGACTGAATTAGCTGCGAAATAAAAGACTGTCAAAGATCCCTAAAAATTATAGAAAAACGTAAATAAGCACAATATGTTTTAGTGAACAGGAAACATACACACATAAAATTTAAAAAAAAAGTTGAATCGGGTCAAATAAAAAAGGAAACAAACAGATGATAAAATTAAATTATAAAAAATCAGAAAGAAACTCAAGTTAACGTGCGACACAACAACGAGACAAAACAAAAACACACTACAAAATAAAAGTATAAAAAAAACGCCCAAGTTTACATGCGACACAACGATGAGACAAAGCAAAAACACAGTTTGTCTCATCATTGTGTCGCATGTTAACTTGGGTGTCTTTTTGGATGCTTCGATTTTTTATAATTTTAATTTAATATCTGTTTGTTCCTTGTTTTATTTGACCTGATAAATCATTTTTTGGAATTTAATGTTGTTTATGTATCTTGTTGGCTAAAACATATTCAATTAATTTATGTTTTTATATTATTTTTAGTTTTCTTTGACAGCCATACATATCGCGATGGAGTATGTTCAAGAAACTAAATCCAGTTATGCACTCCCATTTCACAATTCTTTCAAAGATCACATACAAGGTTCGTCGGCTTTGCACTTACTGATTATACGCTCGCTCGTCTCAGCAACATGTATAGTATTTAAATTACGTTGAAGGTTACTATGGCGTCATCAGCGGTCTGCCTACCTAACTTGTGTCGCTGTGCAATACTTCTCAATAACACTGGTAAAGGTCATTCGGGATAAAGTGAAAACCAAGATTTAACCTTTGAAAAAAATAACTAGCCGTTACTGCATGTCATTAGCAACAGTTACTTTACTACTCGTATGGTTGGTAACGATTCATCGCATGTAGTTCCGTGTATTTTCCTATTTTAATACAATATTAGTGAAAGTACATCAGATGAAATCGACCTCACTGTATTTAATATACTTCAAATTAAGTATTTATGATCTTATTGACATTTCTACTTACAATAAATTTGACTCAATTGGCACCAGTACAATGTGACTCTACCGCCGGCCTCAGATCATCTTGCACGTTACCGCTTGCTCTGCGCCTCAGACAGTTCAAAATTCCACCGACAGGTGGCATCAGAGTTATTTTCGCCGTTTTTTCGCCGCTCCGCCAAGTCGCATCATTTGTGTGTGTTGGTCCGTTGTGCGTATATACACATTCACAAGTATTGGAAATTACTATGAGTATCATTGCCAATTGATGTGAAACCATCGGTATTCTGTAAATTATGCTCCGCGTTTGCCAACCTAGAAACAACATACTTTTTATTTCGCACATTAAGAAAATACGTTACTTATTGTTTCTGAAATGCGTCGTCTTTGCTCGTGGCAGTAGAACTGAACAAAACTTGAATTCTTGAATGGCGTGTGTCACGTCTGTTTTTAGTCGCGATTTTCAGTTACAAATTCAAATAAATTATGCCCGCATTTACGAGATTCGTAACGGTAATAGTGCGTGTTGTATAAATAAGCCGATGGACAGAAACCAGTATTATAAGACGTTAACTCGCAGGTATTTATAACCAAGATTCCTTTTTATTATACCTTATATTCAGCCCCCGTTCATTTAATGAGTAGATATTGTAGCTAAATTTTATCTGAGCAGTTTAATGTAGTTGTAAACATTGCACGATCCTACGTAAATAAAAGTACGTGGCAAAATTTATGTTTACATTCGGGGGAAAGATATAAACTGGCGAAACATAGAATTTGATCAGTGCTTCCTTGAGTATTGACTTTACTCCGAATCACGCATGGGCGTCCCGACGCCTGGGGGCCTATGCTCGAGTTTTCAGTCGCATGCGAGTAGGAAGCCGAATGGTGTTTAGCCGAACGAAACACAGTGTTGGTATGCTGGAACCATTCGAGTCGACTTGGAGCGCTCGGATTGAAAGTCGAGTGGTTTAAACCGAGTAACTTGGCCGTCTCGCATACGACTGTGTGCACATCATATTGCGTATTGCTGTTTTGCTTTTCAGAGAGTTTGTATCTAAGGATTTAAAACTAAATAAAAAATTCGTTCAATGCAATATAACGAAAACTAGTTTATCAAGCAGTTGTGAGTCTGTTTTACGTTTAAGCTAGTCATCAATATTAATAAAATGTTGTAAAGTTCTAGTTTGGAAGTTTATTTAGGTAAGATATAAAGAGAATGTTTACATAATATTCATGAATTGAAGCAAAACTTTCGCAGTATTCCAGGGTTTGGTTAATTGTCTGTATATTTAACATTTAATATTTGCAAAATATTTAAAAATTCTGAATTTCATTTTAGAAAATACTTAATTTTCAAGACATAATATTAAGTGCATAACTATATGAAAATGTAGGAAACGTTAGCCTGACGTAACTAATTATAATTTCTAATTAAAACATTTTTAAAAAAATGTGTTAAAAATAAATTCACATTTTAAAACTGTGTGTGTTGTAGCGTTGTGGTAAAATTTTTAGATAAAATATACTAGACTTTTGCGGAGTTAATAAATAATTATGTAAATATAACACTTTTAATCTCGCAAATTTTTTTTCAAAACAAGTGCCTTACAACCTTTAAAGTAAGGATATAATAGCTTACCAAGTTCGTAGTTAAAATAATTATTTATACATAGGCCGATACGAGAAATTTTGTACGTGCATGTCTGCAGCTCTGCTTCGTCGTTATTGCCTGCGTCCCTTCGTGTAGAGGCGTCACTTATTTAAATGAGCCAATCAGAATAAGATTACTGCTAGACCATACGTCTGTGATTAGCGGGTATAACGCAAAAACGCTAAGCGTTATAAATATCCAATCATTGACCACGAGGCAGAACTGAAGGTGTGCACGTAAGTCATTGAACCAAGTTGGTGCAAAAATCGCACTTATAAATATGACATTCATATACAGGCAAACTTTTACTTAAAACATATTATATATCATCATTAAGATAAATATTTATTAATACAGTTTATCACACTAATGAATACACTTGTCGATGCATCTGAGTTTCAGAATATTTTGTAACACTTGTTTTATTTGTTTCGGAAGGTAAGTTTTATTAATTCTTATGTTTTAAATATATTTTAAAACGAACAAATTAGTTATTTGTTGAACTTATAGGAAAGTATGTGCATTTGAATAATTACAAATAACACACTGCTTTTTCAGCAAATACATTGTTCCAAAATGTATGTAATCCTAACTAATCTAAAATTTAAAAACATTTTAATTGTAGGTCGACTGTCGCGAATAATCAAAGTTGATAACTCATTCTATGTTTATGCGGTTTGAATACCTGTAAATTTCACATATTTTAAATTCGAATATGTACTTACTTATGAGTAGGATAATTAATTTTACACTTGAATTTTTTAACTTTCGTAATTGTTGAGTAATGACATATCAAAGCCCAAATTATAGAGATTTTATACTAATATGAAAAACAGCTGACTTACCGAAACGAAATAATGTGCACTGAATGACAGTGTAATGAACTGCGCCAAGATATGTATAAAAACCGAAATAATTTTTTTTTATGTATTTTTTAAAATTTTAGATTATTGGGAATTTTATTTCAAGTTCAGTATTTTATAAAAAACAAAAAAATAAATAAATTTAAATGCTGTTTATCTTGGCGTTGGCGATGACGCTGTTTTTTAGTGTGAATTATTTCATTTCTATAAGTCAGTAGGTTTTCCCTGTAAAAAAAGTTTTATGCAAATTTGAACTTTATGCCATTACACAAAAACTGTAAATACTAGAAAATGTTCATACAGTAAGAAAAGTCATAACATATTTTTTTTGCAAAATAAACCATATTTATTAAAAATATAGAAACTTATTAAAACAATTAAAATTTTCGGTTAAAATAGTATTAATTTACACCACGTCTGCTCAAAGTGTTAAGCCTAACATCACTGCTATTATGTTCACAATGGAACACTTCGATAAACTGAAAATGTGACTACTATACAGTATGATTTGACATCTTAGTTGTCTATTAAATAATAAATACTTTTATTATTTTAGTGACTTGATTTATGGTTGACATATTTCCAACCATGTATCCCGCACCGTAAATACGTCATATTACTGTACCTAAATTTTATAAATATTTTCTAACCGCAAACTGTTATTTTCTTTCATATTTCTTCGTAATTATCATACCTGCTACTACAAGAGCCATGTTTTCAAAATTAAAATACATCTATGATTTAAATTCCCTGATAAGAGCACGAAGAGAAACTAAAAGTAGCTATTTAACTCAAAAGACATTTAACTACAGCAAACACCAAATTAAATTCAGCAGGCATATTTGCTGCAGTTTTGTACAATTCGCTCATTTATTGGCAGTGATAAAATATCCATAACAATGTAAAACGGAACTAATTTGTTTAAAAGAATGAAATTTAACTAAACCAACAAGAAGACTTGTAATTAAAAAAAATTGCGAAACTAAGACTTGAGCCTAAAACGTTTTCAACGTGTGCGACGCATCGCACGCATTTTACCACGCGGCTACTCTTCTCTACTAGGTGATATCAACAAGGGTTTGATATCTAAGAAACTGTTTTTTTTTTTTTTTTTGCTCTTCGTTTAGTTAAGTTATGTTGTGAAGACGTACACATTTAATCACCATTTTGCTGTTATTCGGTTTCTAGAACGAACAAGTTAATGCTCTGTTATGAATTTTCTATTATGAACATTCTATTAGGAATGTTTGTTTCCAAAAAGCGGCGAATAATACATATAACTACACCTAACTGTCGAAGTTACGTGTTTGGATCTCAACGACTTCCATGTTTGTGTTTGCACGTCACTCGAGTCGAATAGTGAAAACGAATACGACAGAAAACGGTATGCTTCACATTCAAGAGCTCGTATACGGAATTAGTGTACTGTGTGAGAAACAGGAGCTCGTATACGGAATTAGTGTACTGTGTGAGAAACGGTGGCAGTTAAAATGACTCGGTCGTAATGCCAACAGTAACAATCCTTCCTTATTTTGTGATCCCAATGCAAAAATTACAATAATAACAGCAAAGGAATTAAAACAATACATATGAGGCCGGTATATGCTACATCAATGATGCGTTCATTGTGGCTAATTTTAGCGCTTTGAAAAGCTGATTGCTTGGAAGTTATATATAAAGGTAATTTTTAGTTTTATAATTATTGTTTTCATTTTCGAAACAACAGGAACTGTAAACTACCTAATTATTTTCGGCAACGATATATATTAAGGACGCCTTACCTCATATTTCAATATCTTTTTTTATTTTTATATTTGTACCATATATTTATTTCCTTATACTAAACATAAATTGTGACTAAATCTTCCTCTTAGGAAATTTTTATATCTCTCATAGTTTTTGCGTAATGAGTCGTAAACTTCAAAATTTGCACTTCACGGTTTTATGTACGCCAATAAAACCAACAGACATACCAAACCGAAAAAATTCTCATCGTATAACAATGCTGTAGGCTATGATTTGACACACATAAAACAAAAAATATAAATTTTTGTAATTAAAAAAATTAAAATTTTAATTTAAAAATTTAGCATTTTTATTAAGTACAAAAATATTTAATTTTTTGCACATTTTGACGTTTACGACTCATTACGCAAAAACTATGAGAGATATAAAAATTTCCTAAGAGGAAGATTTAGTCACAATGTATGTTTAATATAAGAAAATAAATATCTGGTACAAATATAAAAATAAAATAAGACGTTGAAAACTGAGGTGATCGCGTCCTTAAGGCGATTGTTTATTCGCGTTAGTCCTGATTGTATCAGATACACGGGGACAATACAGTATGTTCTTTAAATACATACAGCTACTTTGGATTGTGTTTGGTACTTAATGGTAAAGTTCGTCCATGCGACACTGTTAATATAGCATTATGTAAAAATTATTCCTTACACAAAAATTGACTGCCTTCATAATAATTGTTTAATGAACGGCATTTTAGCTTACGATGTTTAATATTTTTCAACACATATGTAGGCTTCGGTACGATAAATCATTATTTTGAAGTACGGCAGTCTGAAAAAGTAGTTTTTTAACCATGTTTGATAGCTTAGAATAAGTGTTTTGAATGAGCATGGTGTCTTAGTGATATTTAGTCTTTGTCCGAAGAGTGTTTTCTTTTCTCGCATTGACGGAATGAGCTCATGCGGAATTGTTACGTAAATAAACACATTTTATTTGTTT
Organism: Medauroidea extradentata; assembly: GCA_003012365.1. Classification (NCBI taxonomy): domain Eukaryota; kingdom Metazoa; phylum Arthropoda; class Insecta; order Phasmatodea; family Phasmatidae; genus Medauroidea; species Medauroidea extradentata. Next base: position 3,710 of record PNEQ01083264.1, on the reverse strand, counting down.
CCATATTATTCTATGTGTAATCGTTTAAAGTGATATAAATTAAATTTTCTAAAAAAATTTAAGAAATTGTTCTTGTTGATTACGCTACACAAAACACAGAAAAAAATAACATTACTTGTTATATTGTGTGTTTTTATTTTTCGTAACATAAGGATGGGTTTACAACAACGTTTATACATTAATAAAATCTCGCACCTATTATATTCGCTAGTTCTTCCCAAATATCTCAAAACGTATTAAATACACAAGTAAACAGAAGTTACTAAGAATTAACTATTTTGATTGATAAAAGAGTCAGTTATGGAAACAAAGCTACTAAGTATTTTAATCTTGATTTTTTTTGAGAATTTTCAACATGTCGCATGTGTAAAATGTGTTCTCTACTGTATGTTTTGTCAATTTCTCGTATGCGGAATATCAGTCCGACCGCCCACTAGCAGTCGAGTAGAAACTCGCATACGAGAGGCTCGTACGAGTGCGGCAGAGGTGTTCGAGCATACTAACAGTCCACACCGAGCAGTAAGGTGTGCGGCTCGACTGTCAATAATACTAGAGCACTTGACTCCAGCATACCACATCTCGCACACGCAGAGCCGCATGCGAGTTCGACCACTCGACTCGTCTCGAATAGACTAGGATCCCGAACGATTTCAAGCATAGACCCCCTGAACTGACACCCGGCCCGCGGCACCTCAGCCTGCGCTCCTCTGCGACTCGCAAACCTCTGTCCATTATCTGTTAACAAAATCTGTCTTTGCTCCTGTTTGCCGCCAGCCTCCCCGTCACTTGCTCTGCAGGCTTTGGTTCAGTTGGGCCAATCAGGAGACGGCTTTCGAAAGATGCCCCTCGATGACAGTCATTTCCTGTCATTGCTTTATTTATTAGAAAAATTATTGAAATTCATTACGCTACATTTTGACAGTTACCCTAGACGTTTTCCTTTACATAAAATTTCTTTTATCCTAATAATTATAACTATTAATTTTTATTGTAAACACTATAAGCGTGCATTCCTCCCTTCTCGTTTGACAGCAAGGGGGTTACATGTGTTGGGTGTGGAAAGGGGGTGGGCGAGAAGGCCCAGACGTCTGGCATGTACACCTACTGTTTTCCACAGACACACTATATATATATATATATATATATATATATATATATATATATATATATATATATATATATATATACTGTGTTTTGTTTCGTCTCTTCATTGTGTCGTTTGTCTTGTCTGTATATGTCTGATATTGTTGCGTTTTGTCTCGTCTACTTGTTGTGTTCTTTTGTTATTTTTCTGTTCGTGTCTGATATCTTCTGTGTTTGTTGTTTCGTCTCATCGTTGTGTCGCATGTTATTTGTTTTTTTATTTTATTTGTTATTAATTTAATGTATTATCTGTTTGTTCCTTGTTTTATTTGACCCGATTCCTTCTTGGAATTTCATGTTGTGTTTGTATCTTGCCGACTAAGCATACTCTGCTTATTTTATGGTTTTCTTTTATTTGTTTAGTTTTCTTTGACAGTCGTTCAATTTTGCAATGGAGTACGTCCAAGAAACTGAATCTAGTCATGAACTCCCATTGCACAGTTCTTTCAAAGATCATAACAAACGGGAAAATAGGCTAATATCCTTTAATACTTATGCATGTATACGAACATTTCAAAATGTAATATTGTGTAGTATAAATATCGTAATGTCAAGCACTAAGTTCTCCACATACGGAAGTGATTACCTAAGTCATAGTATAATTTAAGTTTTTATTCAATCGTTGTTCATTATTTGTGTACTTTTATTTGGGATTTTATTTTGAACTTAAAAATAAAACTACGTGGAAAGCACGTAGATAATTTTCAAGAAATCATTTTAATGTATACTAGTGCCTTTATAAATCATTGTTAATATCGTTATGTTATAGTACAACTTTAAAATCTTTAAAACCAAAATATAAAAGCGAGTCAAACCTCGTACATACGTAAGGTAATAATTTTTTTTATTTATTTTAATGAATTTTTTCTGTATCTTATTAATGGTAATATAACCAAAAACTATGTGTGGTAATTTCAGAATATATAAAGTAATTTGTGACCACATGAACGCTATTTCGAGGGTTTTGTGTGCCTACCTTGCCCGCGCGGAGATTAAATATGGAATGAATATTAAAATTAATTTAGTCTCAACGAAACGCTTTTCATGATAACTCGCTCAAACAAGTAGTATTCTACTTGCAATTCTTAATAAACATTTTTCTCGAGAAAATAGACTACGCAAATAAAAAGTATTTTCCAACAACATTGTAAGACCAGTACAGGGTATTTGCTCTTTCTGAGAACAGAAAATTTCTGTAACACAGAAACGTAGAAATTAGGAATCATTTCCTTGAAAAAGTTACCGTACGTATAACACACATTTATCTTTTATGTTACTTCATACGAGGCAACCAAGGAATGTTTCGAAGACTGCACGGTAGGCTAGGATGAGGCGAGGTATACGTGCCTGTTTCACCCTTAGCACTTCCGCACGTTCCAGCCTCGGGCACCTTAAGAGGACTGTGTACTTAGCCGTTGGAAGCTGTTGTGGCGTGTCACGTGAATACTTTTTTACACTAAACCGCCGAATTTATTCTTAGTGTTGTTATCTATGAAAAGAACAACACCCACTTGAAACTACGTAAGTCAATTTTTGAAAATTCAGTATGCTTGTTAGTAACATGATTTTTGGGGCTCTGGAAATGGCTAAAAATGGCTTTTTCAGACTGCTGTAACTCTGAAAACACGACGTGAATCCGTAAATTGCAACATGAGGTGCGTGCATTGGCCTTTACTTCATACTGTGCAAAAATGAAGTTATAGTGTCACCGCTTAAAGTCCCACAGGAAAAATAGTTCTACGAAAACACTGCACGCCAGTTTAGCGCTGCGAATACAGACCATGTGTCTGTCGTCGAGCGTGGTGCTCTGGCCCTTATCACCCCGCTGTTCCCGCGCGTCAAACACGGAGATCTGAAACCAGTACACAGTACTCTTAATTCTGATCAACTTGTCAAAATTATTTTACATTTTTTTTCAGTGTCTGTCATGTTTTTGTGATATACTGTCGGGTTTTTGTTTGAAGAAAGTATAAAAAAAGTGCAACACAATTCTTAAAAAAATTAGTTATCCAATTGTTACATATTTTTTTAATTTTATTACACAAATTCCTAAAGAAACAATTGTGCTAAATTACTATGTTCGTCAAGCCTTCCACGCACTTCAAATTCGTTGCAGTGTGTTCGTAATTTTTTACGAAACTATTCCGGATGTGCCTATTGTGCCAACCTACGTAAAGAAAACACACTTCGGACATGAACGGAATGCCATTGTTAAAGGCGCAGTCTACATCAATTGTTATGTTTGTTCGAGATATTTTTTTATTTTAGAAATATATTGCTCTTATGAACTATTTTTTTCTCTCATAGTTTTTGCGTAATGACTCGTAAACGTAAACATTTGTTGATGCTTATGTACACCAATAAAACCAAGTTACATACTAAATAGAAAAAAAAACATTGAATGGCGATGTTACAGACTATAAGATCTTCTATGTAAAGATAACTTTTTTTTTGTGTTTTTAAAAAATTCTTGAATATTTTTAATCAGGAATATTGTTTCGATATATATATATATATATATATATATATATATATATATATATATATATATATATATATATATATAT